>ML778269.1:90206-127776 GCA_009831015.1 Picea engelmannii | reverse complement strand
ATTTAATGGAGAAATTAGAAGTGGACTCAACCCTAAAATAAGGAAAGTGCGCTGAGTGACCTAGAAGATGTTTTTAAGGAAGCTACTTGGAGAGTATAAATAAGAGGCAAGGCTCTCTCATTTGAAACACACTTGAGAATATTGAATATCTATATGTGTCTGAGGTAACCAAGGATATCTAAACCAGAATTCTAAGTGAAGGTGAAGAAAAGAAGGTTGAAATGCAAGGAAAGATAAATTCTTTTGATTGTGCTTTTTAAGGTATGTTATTTACAGGTCATCTCACCATTGTCTCTATAAATTATTTTATATAATGATTCATACCATGAAATTACTATTCAAGTGAGAAAACATATACAAGTATCTGTGGTAAAAAATTCATCTTGTGGGTCATTTTATTTTTGGAGTTACACTCTGTGGAAAATAGGGTTTGTGGCGAGTCCTGAAACTAGTCAAAATCAGGTGTTTCGGGTAAACATGTCATAACTTCTTTATAACGGATCCAAATTTAGTGATACAAAATGTGTTAGTTAGGGTACAGTATGTAATATTATTTGTAACAATTTCAGATCAATTCATCAAATATTTTGTGTGGGGCACACTCTACAAGGTCTCTCTCTAGAATAAGCCAGAATTCAACAAGGTATGCCATTTTTTCTATAACTCATTTTCTGAGAGGTTCCAAGTAGTGACACTTGGAAAAATTGCATAAAACAAACTGAAGAAAATTGTTTATCAATTTCATATCTTTATACATTACAGGTTCAAAGTTATGATTACTTCAAGTTAGGGTTGTTAACTAATCCAAAACTAGTTTTGTAAGACTAAAGAAAAGTTTGATGAAAATGCTAGTCTCTTGTTGATAAAGTTAAGGAAGGTTTGCAGGAATGTGATCACATACACCAGGTCTATTACAGAGCTACAAATCAGATTTGGATGATGAAAATGATGAGAGTGTTTGGTTGAGGTACATGTTGAGTACATGGTTGAGACAAGTAGTTGATGAGTTGGCACATACATGAGGTGTATAGTTGATGATATTGGTACATATTGATGAGTCATAGTTGATGAGTAGTTGAAACATGATTGGAAATACTTGGTACATGGTTGGATGCACTTGTTTATGGTACAGGTTGATTACAAGTTGGTGCATGGTTGATGCACTTGTTTATGGTATAGGTTGGTGCATGGTTGATGCACTTGTTTATGGTACAGGTTGATTACAAGTTGAGGTACAGGTTGGTGCATGGTTGATGCACTTGTTTATGGTACAAGTTGATTATAGGTTGGTGAATGGTTGATGCACTTGTTTATGGTACAGGTTGACTATAGGTTGAGGTACATGTCGATGCATGGTTGACGAATGGTTCATATTTATTGGTACAGGTTTACAACGATATATGTCCCAGTGATAATGTGGCAGTGGTTCCATCATTCTACCTCTAGTTCAGGGTGGCAGGACGGGGCAAGGACAGGTGGTTTTAGCCACCTTCTGGTTGTAGCTAGAGAACATAGGGGGTCGTAGCCTCCTTCTGGTTGTAGCCAAAGAATTGGGGAGTTGGAGATTCCCTCAGGTTGTAGCCTGAGAAACTAGGGGGTTGGAGCCTCCTTCCAGTTGCAGCTAGAAAACAAAGGAAGTTGGTTCTTCCAATGAATGTAATTCTTCAAGACATATAAGAAAAAGCATTCTGTGGTTTTCTCCCGATTTGGGTTTCCACGTAAAACAATGGTGTACTGTGTATGTGTATGATTGTTCATTTGTTCATTTCTTATTTACTCTGCAGTTATTGGATGATAATGCTTCATTGATATAACACTTGGATTATATGGTTAAAAAGGGATTAAATTTATCTATTACTTATTCACCCCCCCTCTCAATAATCCAACACCTCCCCCATGGGTACCTTTGATTTCATGGCACCAATTCATCACATTTATACCATGTCCAATAGTTCTTATTCATCAATGAAGTCCTTTCCTTTTTTCACTTCGTATTTCAATGATCCTTGGACCCTACCTTCCCCGACCAAATAATTAAACAATAGCTTGGAAGAGGTCATTAATCTTACAGTGGACAATATTTTGGAAGTATTAGGTTTTCATCCCTGACAGTTGTATTTTGTCCCAAAATATAAGATATTTAACTTGGCATGAAAGTTAATTAAAGTTTTTTAAGACAGTATTTGGATAATACTCAGGGTTTAAGACTTATTGTTTTATGTTCTAATTTCAACGATACTTTAAATTATTAAACTATTGGTAGCAAATGACTACATTGTCCTTGACCTCAGAGAATGGTGTAAGTGCCTTTGATTTTACTTATTTGTGAATACTTTCAAGACCTCAGTATAATCAATAGAATTATTAAGACAACTATAGTGTCATAGTGGCTTTTTCAACAATATGTAATAATGAATAGGTTTAATGGATATTTAAACTCTATTGAGATAGAAGAGTAGACTTATGTTTGTATAGTATTCAGTAAAATAATTGATGTTTAACCTATTCATGATTTCTTAGATCTTTGTTAGGACTTGATGTAATATTGAGATCTTTGTTAATCATCATGATTACTTGCACTTGTTTTTAGGAAAAGACAATTTATGCCTATATGGATATACCACTAAATCATGGGAGATTAACATGCCTATTGAGGAACTCCCATCGGAGCTCCTGGAACTAGTTTTAGGTATCAGTTTCGCAAGAGATAGAATAAAGAAAAAAGATTGGCTTTGCAAGGTTGTCACCCATAGTGATGCTTGGTTGCTTGTCATTTCTTTCTTCTATGGGGCTCGATTTAACCAGAATTAGAGGTACTCATTTAGTTTCTATTATTTTCGTGTTTCTCAGTAATTGTTTTAGTACAACAACATATCACTAATTTTTTAGTACCACCACACATCTCTATTTTTTTTTAGGAGACATCATTATAAAATTTGTTCTGATTTTGTCTTTGTTTAAATCATAATTTTTTGTGATTTTACCATAACCTTTCTTTGGATGTGCTTACAAATAATTGTCATCTTTATGGATTGTAGTCTAATAAGTTTTCATCCTAGCGACAATTGAAAGTAAACTTCCATCCATATATTAGCACCATGTAGCGCTAATTTTATTAGGAGACATCATTTAAATTTTATTTTATTTTTATTTTGTCCCTATTCCATAATTCAAACAATAAAAAAAAATTAGTCTTTCATTTTTCTTTGAGTTTGTACTTTTCCTTTTGCAAGTTTCATACATCCTCTTTTAATTTGAACCAGTGTCTTCAATTTGAAAGAAAAATATATGAAATTGAAGTAAAACTATATGAAATTTAAATTATGATGATTATATTTCTTTTTTTTCCTTTTTGGGACTTTATTTTGCATTTTGTTTTAGTGAATGTTACTATAGTGACTGGAAAGTCTGTAGTTGAAGTTTTTTTCTCCATGGTGTTACCTATGTGTATCTACTATTTCTATGTATTTTATAAAAAACTTTAGGAAGTGTGTTCTACATAGTTTTTCTTGGTACTTTTTACATTCTATGTGCTAATTTTTGTTAACTAACAGGAAACTTATTTTTAGTATGATAAATGCTCTCCCATCATTGTTTTACTTGGTTATTGAGAGGGAGAAAGAAAAGGAAAAGAATATGACCATTTTTCATAATAGTGGAAGCAAATATAAATCATTTGCGAAGGTTAGGAGTTTTTCCCTCTCTTAGAATACAAAAAGAATATTTTTGTTGCTAATGTTTGTTTGCTCACTAGCATTTTCCTTTGGTAAAAAATATTTATTGTCATAACATGCTTTCTATTTTTTTTTGTAGCGAGTGAGTGATGGTGAATTAAAGAATCCTAAATTAACTTCAATGGTAGATAAGGAAGCGAAGGACGATACAGTTTGTGGGATTTGTGAGAAGACTTATTCTCCTGGTGAATTTTGGATTCAGTGTGATACTTGTAACACATTGTATCATGGAAAGTGCGTGAAAATTTCGGAGGCTAAATCTAAAAGTATCAACCTATAAAAATGCCCTTTATGTAATAGAAAGACAATTCACTAGTGACGAGTATAAGTAGTATACAGTAATTTAAGTCCTTTGAAAACTACATTAACCATAGTTTGAAGTAACCAGTATTTTTCAAAATTTTAAGGCCATTTTTTAATTTGAACACCTAACTATTTTTTTAAGGTATCAATGTTTTTATTCTTATACAACATTGAACATGTATGCATAGAAGTTGAAAAGTGTATTATTAGAAGATAAATTTCACTTTCTCATTTCTCAACATTGTAGTTTTCTTTGTTATTCCAAATTAATACCATGTAATGCATGAGAAGGAATGTCATAAACCTTTTTACAAATGATTTTCTTGAAAGGGATTTTGAAAGGAAATATCTATAGGGTTTATCCTTAATTCATGTACATTTGAAATTTTCGAGTGTGACATTTTTGTAAATGTGAACAACTTCTTATTTTTTAGTTCAATATCTAGTTTATTTAAGTTGGTTTTGTAAAGTATTTTATAAATTTTATTTTAAAATATCCAAATGTATTTGAAAATATCATTCCACAAGATTTTATTGTGTATTGAATTATGTTGTTGTAGTCTTTTATTTTCTTGTATGTAATATTTATTGGTGTGTTTAGTGCACAATATTCTCTTAGAAGTGTGATTTTGTTGCATTTTCAATCCTTAATTCTTTTAGGAAAGTAGTTTACAAAGAAGTGACTAAAATAGTTATTGAGCTTTTAAACAAGTTGAATACGATATCTCAAGTATATTAGGGTATAAAAATACAATTACCAAAATAAAGAGGTGTTCATTTATTATTTTTTAAGACTATGGATGTGAATGTTAATGATATTGAAAATTACTATGATTCTCATTCCAAAATAATAAGAGAGACAAGTGCATCTTTCAAAACAAACAATTTTTTTACAACCACCTTAGTTTTTTTCATTATGGCTATATTGGAAAGACACTATTGGTTTTTTAGAAGTACCAACTATATGTAAAGTAATTAAAAAAGGAACAAGGGGTTCAATGTTATTATTTTTCTTATCATACTTACATTAAAGAATCCAAAAGGAATTTTTTTGTGAATTTATAAAATAAATAAAAATGTTATTGGTAAGTAAATTAGTGAGAGTAGTTCACTGCTCCTCCGCCACGTCCTCTATATTTCATGCAAGAGGAAGAGCGTGGCCACCTGTCACTCCTCCACCCAGACCACCTGAAGTTAATCTTTGAACTACAGAGCTTGGTGGAGGACCTAATCCATCGCACCAATCTAGTAAGCCAACGAGTAGACCTGCTCTACGAGGCCTACTCCAATACACCGCCAGGACAACGCTGCCTTACATGTGCACCAGACTTCGTGATGAAAGTCACCGAGGATGGCGAGGGTGACATGGATGAAGGCGAGGCCACCAGGAAAATTGTCACAGTTAATAGTTTTAGTCTTTTTATCTGTTTTCCTTAGACTAGGCATGGCTAAATGCCATTATTTTGTAACTCTAAGACTCAAAGATTTTTCTCAGACTAATGGCTGTCAATTGTCTTGGTTCCTTCAGGAAAGACAAATGGCAGCCAATCTATCTCCCTCATAGATTGCATAGATATCCAGTTGTCGTGGTTTCCTCTTACATGACGAGACAGTTGGCAGACACGGTGTTTATGGTTTAACCTTTTTTTGGAAAGTTAATACAACAAATTCTTCTCTTTTTTACTTAA
Organism: Picea engelmannii; assembly: GCA_009831015.1. Lineage (NCBI taxonomy): Eukaryota > Viridiplantae > Streptophyta > Pinopsida > Pinales > Pinaceae > Picea > Picea engelmannii. Next base: position 122,051 of record ML778269.1, on the reverse strand, counting down.
AAATTTTTTTAGTGAGAGTAGTTAAAGAATATAACCAAGAGGATTTTTCTATTTTAGAAATAAGCATCTACCAAAATATACTATTTTCCAAATGAAAGTGGTCCATTAAATATTTAGAGATTAAATCCACTTGTAGGGCTATATGATTAAACCTATATGTTGATTTGTCAACATTACAATCAAATTTGGGATGTTCGTAAAGAGGTTGCTAAGATTTTGTCTATTAGAATTATGACTAATCTATAATATCTCTTGAAAAACTATGTTTTTTCCCAAATAACATTTGGGTTTGGTAATTAAAGTGGTTATTCTTGTCTATAGTTATTGTTACATCAAATTAGTCAATGTTTGTTAATTATTGACTTGCAAAATGAGGTGATCAGAATATTGAACTTAATTTTATAGTTCTCCATTTTTCTTACAACTACACCCATTTCCACACCCATAATGCTAGTAAAAAATGGTAAATCTCACCATAATATCTTGTTGAAGTTGCAGACAAATATTTTTGGTGCACATTTTTGCTCAAATTCCATAGCCAAAACACACAAATTTGTAGATAAAACATCAAAATATTAGAAAAACAAAACCAAAAAACAGTAATGGACATTTACATAGACTTATCCAGTTGAAATGTCTATATTAGTTCAGTGGGAAAAAATGTTTACTCTTCATATTAATACAATCGATTTTTATAATATTGAGTTGGTTTATTTTTTTTCATTGCGTCTATATATTTCTCTAGATGTTTTCTTTGTAAACATTACATACATATAAGAAAAATAATGTTATATTTTGACTACATCATACCTCAAGTGGTAAAATTCAACTATTCTATTTATTATTTCATCAATGGTTTGTTCATTCTCCATTTTTTTGTGTTCGAATTTTCAATCATTATTTTTTTGCAACTCAATCCTACATGAAAAATTATATAATTGTTGCTAATATTTTCTCAAACTACAACTCGTTACAACTTCTCTTTATTTGTTTATATTCCACTCCTACAATCATAACCACTTCGATCATAGGTTCAAACACCATTATGACCATTATATTATGAAATGTCTCTTACAAGTGTACTTGGAGTTCTTATTTTGACCTTAGTGTCCACTTGGAGTCTGCTTTTGAGGGTGTTGTTTGCCTAGAGTCTACTTTTGAGGTTTCATTTATCTCTATTGTTTGGAAGTCATTCAAGCCTCGCATAGTGCTTCAATGACACTCAAATGACTTTATACTCTTCTAGGAATAGAAATTTGAAGTGCACTAAGCACTTGGGCATATTATGAAATAAATCCTACAATTTCCTTGTGCACCTTTACTGTGCAACCACTATGTAGATTTGATGCAAAAAACATTTTAGAGTCTCACTTCATTGTCATTTTAAAAAATATTTAAACTTTTGTAATGGGTGAAATCATGAACATGGGTGTCTATTTTGATTTTTTTATGAGAAACAAATCTTTATTTTCACACGTTCTTCAACTTCTGGTATACAAAAATATCTTTTTATTTAGAATTTCACTTTAAAGTAAAATAAAAACTTGTGAGGAATTTTTGTATCTTTCTACTGACTATTTTTGAAATTATTTGTATTGATATTTAATATGTCAATTTGGCAATTGTTTCACAATATGTTCCTTAAAAATGAAAGGAATGATAATGAGTTATGTTTTCCACCAACAATGTATCTGTTATTAAACTTTTTTTTTTGACAAACTAAATATACCGCAACAATCTACAAAGAATCTATTTTCTTATGACTATAATTTTGAATCTAATGGATGAATATTATAATTTCTAGATTTTTTTTAAGTTGACCAAGATGAAACAGTTGCAGATTTTAAACACATGTTTTTCCCCACCTTGTATCTATCTTAATTTGTACTTAAAATCAAAATCTAAAAATACCATTTCGAAGAGAACAATTTAAGGATTGTGAATATAATTTTTTCTAAATTTTCCACTGTGTATTTTTAGAGATATGGATATTTCATTTCACTAAATCATAATGCCACCTGAAAATATTATGTAGTTATTTTTGTATAAAATTAAATAAAATTACATATAAATAATGAAAATAAAAAAAAATTATATCCATAGAAAGTAGATTCAATTTTTCAAATGTTGGTATCAATTTTGAATCTAAATTCTGAGTATTTGCAGGAGTTTGCAACCTCCAAAGTTCAAGTAAGATGGAGGGAATTCTCAGGTTATTGCAAACAATCTCATTTGTAAGTTTTTGTCCGAAAGAATCTTTTGGCAGAAAAGTATTTTGTTCAGCTGAAATATATTTTACTAACGAAATCCATAAAAAAAATGGATTCCTAGTTTTTTGGTTGAAGATTGGTTTTTCGGCCGAAAGATGGGTGAGAGAATTATGTCGGTCAGAAAAAATAAAGGGACGTGTCATTTCATTTCAATTGGAGAAAAATATTATAAATATTATTTTGATCGAACCAATTTAACACAACTCACACTCTCGTTTCATGGTTTTGCATATGTGGAGCCCCTAAGCAAAACTTTGAATAATTTTTTTTGTTGTTTTGAATGCTAAAAACAAATTATATATTGAAAGCATTGTTGAACATTTTTTCAAGGTGAAGGTGTTGTTGAACATAAAATTATTGATATTATCTTTTAATAATTTTTTTGAGAATGAAGTTTTTATGAAGCTATTCTGAAATGTTGAATTTTTTTTTTAATTTTACAAATAACTACACTCATGGGAAACTAAGTTTTTGTTCAAGAGAAAATTTGATCGCACTCGAGACGAAACTCACCATAATGAACAAAGGAAAGAGAATTATTGGAGAAAGAAACAAGAACGTGAAAATATTGAAGAAATAAATGGTGATGATGTAAATAGATATTTTCAACAAGAAGAAGTCCAACCAGGTATATGCATGTACACATATTGTCTATATTAAAAGTATAGAATAATTTATTTAAATTATTGTTTAAAATATAATTGATTGTAATTCATATTTGATGTTTTTCAAAAAACATAAATAGATTTTCATCATAACGTCGATCAAGTTGTCAAAACCAAAATTGAAGCAGAAGTTGAATCAGCTATTGGTATATACATAAATATCTAGATAATATAAGATGAACACTTGTATATATAGTTTAGTGAATTGATGTTTAGGTTTTGTTTTTTAATATAAAATTTAAATTGAAATATGAATAAGAATCTATGAACATTGATGATGCAATATTAAAAAACGTTGATATTGACAAATTTGGGAAGAAAGAACTTAATCATTATATAAGATGTTGTGTTACGAATATGTATAATATTTTTTTCAAAGATGAATTAGTAAGAGTAAAAGCTCAACTTTTAATCTGTCAAATAAAGTCAAGAAATTTAGAAGAGGCTACATCATTATTGGGTATTCAAAGGTTGGCAAAAGATATAAAGGTGAAAAAGAATGTCCTTGACAATATCACTAGTGTATTAAAAGCTTTTGGAAAATCTTGAAAAAAAGATGTCAGTGTTGCATGTAGAGTGATACAAACAACAGTTGTTTCATCTAGCAATATAAAAGATCGGTTGACACAACACATGGAAAAAGTGATGTGAACCTCAAGAAAAACATTGTACAAACATAGAAATTTTTTATTGCAAATATATGCAAATTATGAACTTGCTTGTTGGATAGTTATTTCTAGACAACCCTATAAAGATAGAATTGCAAAAAATGTTAAAGAATCGACCCATAATTTTTTGTTGACAAAATCTTGTGTTTCACCACATACAGGGGATGTGTTGTGACGAAGAATAGCGCAATAACAATATGAAGAAAATCCAAAACATATATTGTCAATGAAAAAAATAGAATTGTTCAATAAGTTCAAACAAGAGCACAAAGATGTTAAAATTTTCATCAATACATTTGTGCAACTAAGACCGTGGTTTGTTATACCTGTCATTGTTCGTCACACTTGTTGTTTCCATTATCACATGGAATTTGAGTTATATTACGACACTTTTCTTGATTTTGGTAAAACATTTTGGCCAAGTTCACCTCCTCCTTCCACATTTCGTTCTTTTATATCTGAAATTCTATGTGAAAGAGAAGGTGATCAATTATTTTACCAAAAAAAATGTGTTGGTGGAAAGAAATGTGATCGTTGTGGACATCTAAGTTTGTTTCACTCAAATTATCCTATTGATATGAATGATCAATCATTTTCTAATATATCAATCAATTGGAAGAGATATGAATATATCAGCAACACGACTCCACATTCTAAAAATGTTATTTCCAAAAGGATTGATTTGAAGGTAGGTAAAATGTGTGTGATAGATTTTTTGAACAAGTTTGAGGAAGAAATTTATAAATACACCAATCATTCACATAGATCTTGATGGAAAGACATACAATTCAAAAAATCTCGTGAAGTGTTTCCTCCAGGGACAATTTTGTTTGTAGTTGATTTTGTAGAGAATTACACATTTGTTGCAAAAAAAGTAACACAGAGTGAATATTATCATTCTGATCAAATCACTATATTTTTCCATGTTCTATATAGACACGCTCAATGGAGTCTTGATAACATAGAAATCACCAATGACAATGAACATGTTATCAAAGAATATCACTTTTTTATAAGTGATGATAGAGCACACGATACACATTATGTACAACATTGTTTTGATAAATTGTATGATTCATTGAAAGAACATGGGATCATATTTGATCGACATTGGATATGGTCATATGGATGTGAGGGTCAATTCAAACATTCACAATCATTCTATTGGTTGTGTTGTCTTCATAAGAAATAAAACATTACACATTGTTGGAATTTTTTTGATACTAGTCATGGAAAAGGAGTGCACGACAATGCAGGGGCATGTGTAAAATGAGCACTTCAAAGGTATCAGATGAACCCTCATGCCAATCGATTTGAATACGATGATTAAGTTGTTGAATGGTGAAAACTGGCGTTAAGACGTGAAAATAATCCATCAAGAGTTGTGTGTAGGTGTGTATATATACATGTTACACATCTACATAAGATATTTTTATTCACGTGTTCAAATTTATATGATATTCAATCATTTTCTTGGTAGATTTCAAGTTAACAAGTTCTTGTCTTGTGTAGTTTTTTTTAGTATATTGGAATCCAAGATGTAAATAGATCAATCCCATATGAAGCCAGTACAATACATGGGACATGAAAAGTGCATTTGGTTAAAAAAAAACGCTATCAAAATGTGTTTTCATTTGATAGAAGAAATGAAACTTGTTTTTGTTCAATTTGCATAAAGGACACATAATCCATAAAGATTTGCGAAAACATAAATGTGGAATATTTTAAAGCTTGGAGACATACTAAACTTAATATAAAAGGGAAAATTCCACTTGCAAGCTTAGAGGATATGGAATCAAATGAAATTATAGTGTCAGTTGACGACGATAGAGTTTATGATCTTGTTAGAAAAGGTAATTTGTATGTTTAAATATTTAAATAAATTGTAGATGTACTTGTAAGTTGGATATATAAAATTTATATATATAGTATATTCAATTTTAATGGCACATGAATGTGTGATAATATAACACAAACTACTTGTTTGAACATATCATATTATTTGTAGGAGATGTCTTTGTCGTGGTTGCACCTGTAGACAACACTGAAAACATGAAACATTATTTGATGCGATGCACAAAACAAAAGATGATCTTATTCAAATATTTTGATGATAACAATTTTATATATGAAAGAGGATCCATTGTATTGAAAGGCTATTTTTTTCAAGAAACCCATAAAAGAGATACTCATGTTCACTTTCAAGACTATCGATCGGATATCATAAGTTGTCAATATAGTCATTTGGTATGTGCAATGCGCATAAAGTTAATAGAAGTTCAGTCAAGAAAAAAAAAGTTATAAAATGGAAAATGTCCAAAGTCGATCATGAACGAATAATTGAAGATGGCATACCATTACGATTTATTTAAACAAGTGACATGTACATTCCTGAATTTTATATTTTGCATTGAAAGTACACGTATTTATGAATATCTAGGATTCTAGAATCATTTGGTTTAGTTTACTTTCATGGTCCATTCAAACAAGGAACTATATTTTTGATGAATTATAACATTTATTGAGCCTTATTTACAATTTGAGGGAAGAGCCTACGGATTGTATAGGGAACCTAAAATGACCTATACTTTGGGCGATTATACTAATCCTACAAATTATCCATTGTATACATGTAAATCCTTTAATTCATAACCAATTTACTACATAAAGGATTTGTGTTCATTATTTCCAATGGTTGAAATGCCTTTTCATATGAACAGGATAACTTCATATCAAAACTAGGACCCATTTCCATGTCATTATAAGGGACTATTGATGGCTTAGAAAAACTTTCACTAAATGTAATACCTTTCATAAAATCACCCCCCTCTCTATTAATATCTCTAGAAATAATATCATTATTCAAATAAAAGATAACACCATCTAATAAGGCTTGGTTTGTTGAATTTAGATTTTCATTTTTTTAATTGAATTTGGAGTATATTGAGAATTCAAGGTAGTGTATGATTAACATGTTAATTAAAAATTTTAAAGACATCTTGAAAAGTATCAATTTTAATTATGAAATTGTGAATTTTGATTCCAAAAGTATTGATATATTAAATTTATACAATGTGCATTTGTTCTCTTATTCTCTATGATTAACTTATTCTCTATGAAGAAGTTATGATTGTTTACTTGAAACACATGTTTAAAACTAGATTCAGGACAAGTCAAAATCTCTATCTTCCTCAGATTGTATCTCCAAAAGTACAATGAACAAGATAATGAAATTTCTACCACGGGTACCTTGATATGTCTTCTCAATATCCTCCAATTTTCTCTATCTAAATCATTCTAGAAATTGTTTTATAGAAAAAATGGTAAGATAGCCTGTAATTAACATACCTTAGAGAACATCATCAAAAACTTCATCCTCCCTTGGATTTTAAACCTTCTTGACTTCACCTTCCCTCTGAAATTTTCCTCACCTCCTCAAATATCCAACTTTTATTCTTAGAAGTAATATTCAATTGACTCTTCTTTTTGTTTTAAAGAGGATCTCATCCAAATGACATACAAGTTGTTAACTTTTCATGAGGATCTCATGCAATTAACATGCACATGCAACTTACATGCAACTTTTAAACTTTTGTTTAAAATCTCACGATGACATGCAACTCACATGCAATTAGTTAACTTTTGTTTACAATCTCGTGATGACATGCAACTTGTTAACTTTTTGATGCAAGAAGCCCTCGACGACACAACCGCTCTCACCAGGACCTTCTTTCACATGGCCCGAAGAGTCGTAACACCCTTCAAATCCTGTATCGGGACTTCTCGTCACCCACAGGACGCTTTGTTGATCTCTCGGCAGTTGCCTCAGGAAATCGGGTTTCGCGATATCGCGAACCCTATGCGCACTCCTCGCGCAACTCCAAACTCCGAATCCCGAATGTCGATGGTCAACGGTCAACGGGTCGGGATATCGCCACTCGCGATGTTAATAGCATGCCTTTCCAAACCCCGAGCCCCGAGGCGCCGATCCCCGATCAAATGCCACCTGGATTCTCTTATCTTTCGGGGCCCCACTCTGCCACATCACCTTCGGGATTTCGCGGATCGCGAATCCTCGACACAAAGTTTCCTTGCTGCTCGAAACCTTGAACGCCGAAAACCCGATTCTCCGGATTCGTGCCACCTGTCCCTCCAACAATCAACGGCTCCCACGAAATCGGGAAATTGCGATTCGCGATTTCACTTGCATGTGACTCTTGCACTCGCCAACCCCGATATGCCGATATGCGATGGAAAATGGGTTCCCCTTGTGCTTGAAGGTTAAATCTCTTGCTACTTCTCCCAGATCCAACGGTCTGCGGAATTTCGCGATTCTCTTCAGAGATTTTAAGTCGTCGATTCTCTTCTTCTAGAGGAATCCTCCTTCTCTCCAAGGTTTTGTCCTCTTTTGAGATTTTCCTAGGTCTGTTCCACAATACTTGTAAGGAACTCTCCCTCCTGAGCTTTCAACAACTTTCCACTCAGAATCACTTTGTTTTCAATTCTTCCATAAAATCACATACGCAGCATATGAAAGAATTACGTAACAAGAAGCAAATATGCAAAGGCATAATGCAAACAACACACAGAGAATAAACACATCCATGAAATTGAATCAGGGCTTCCCTGTTCTCCTCTTCCCAGGCTTGCCTCTGAGTCTTCAATTCAACCTGCACTTCACCTGCACGGTCTGAATAAACCAACACAACTTCTGGGCAAATGAGAATGAGAGTTTAACTGTCCAACCACCTCAACGCACTCTATGCGGAGGAATTCCACTACACTCTATGCAGGAATCTCCTGGCTTAGACAGAGAAACAATTGAACCTCATTCTCTTCTCTCTCCCAGGTTTCTAATGTGCCATGAAATTACATATGTAGCATACACAATGAAATCATAAACAGACGCAAGCATGCAACAACATAATATCAACAATACACAGAGAATAATCACAGCCATGGAATTGAATCAAATATTTCCTATTAATTCAATATCTGTACATGGGGATTCTTCACCAGTTCTCTGCTTTGCTCTCCTTGCTCCTGAATGCTTGATAATTCTCAATCCCTTAATGATACAATGTACAAGGAGGGTGCCTATATTCCGTTTTCCCTCTCGAAAGAAAAATTGTCTAATCTACAGTTAATTCCTATCTAACAACATTAAAACTATTAAATGCCTTCTTATCTGTAATACAATACAAGTGCGCTCGGCTTTGAATGCCTTCCTTTTAAATGGCGGCGCAACAATTCCAAGGTAACTCAAAATGCATGTGCTGGCGCTGTCCAGCTGTATTCTCTTTCTCGACGCACTGGCTTGCGTGATGAGGTGTGGATGCTCCTGCATCATACTCCCTGGCTAAAAAGAATTCATGGGCTCCTGTCCATGAGCTCCTGTATCATGTGCCCATGTGTCTGTATTGCTGCTTCTGTTTCCCAGCTGGAATCCTCCACTGGGTGATTTTTCCATTTCACCAGGTATTCAAAATATTGCTTTCTCCTGGTCTTCTTTCCCATTCGCTTGTCCAGAATGCACTCCATCTGCGACTTCTGTGCAACTGGTAATTTTTTCTGCCATCGGATCACTAGTTCCCCAGTTCTAGTGTCTTCTCCCTTGGCCTTGTATGGGTATAAGTCCGAAATATTGAAAATCGGAGATATCCCGATGCCATCCGGCAACTCAAGCTCATAGGCATTCTCCCCGAATTTCTTCAGGACTTTGCATGGCCAATTTTTCTTCATTTTGAGCTTGTTATATGTTCCCCTTGGGAACCTTTCCTTCCTCAAGTGCGCCAGAACCATGTCACCAACTTCAAACTGAAGTTGTCTCTTCCTCTGGTTGGCTCTGCACTTATACTCTTGATTTGCCTTCTGCAGTCGCTGCTTCACCTTTCCGTGAAGATCTTGCATCGCCTCAACGAACCTTTCTGCACTCGCGCTGCTAGTTTCAACCTATTCTGACTCCTTGAGTTCATACACTCCCCTCGGCTGCATTCCATACAAAATTTGAAATGGACTCTTACCCGTACTCCGATTCACCGAATCGTTGTACGCAAATTCTGCTTGTGGTAGGATCTGATCCCAACTGGTGTGATGCTCCGTCACCAGACTCCTCAACAGATCTCCCAGGCTCCTGTTGACTACCTCGGTCTGTCCATCAGTCTGTGGATGGTATGCTGAACTGAATGCTAAGTCAGTCCCCAACTTCTTCCATAGCATCCTCCAGAAATGACCTATGAACTTTGTGTCCCGGTCCGAGACTATGCTCCTCGACAATCCATGCAATCAGACAATCTCTTTGAAAAATAAATTCGCGATGTGGGTCGCATCACTGGTCTTATGACACGGTATGAAATGTGCCATTTTCGAGAACCTGTCCACCACCACGAAGATAGAATCAACTCCTTGCTGCGTTCTCGGTAAACCTAACACAAAATCCATATTGATGGCTTCCCATGGCCTCTCAGGTATGGGCAACGGCTGATAGAACCCTGTGTTCTGCCTTCGTCCCTTTGCATGTTGACATATCCTGCACCTATCAACAAACCTCTTCACATCTGTACGCATGCCTGGCCAAAAATATGATTCGCTCAGCTTGGCGAATGTTTTGTCATGTCCAAAATGACCTGCTAGACCACCGTTGTGTTTCTCCTTCACCAAATTCTCCCTCATGGAGCAATTCAGAATGCACAATTGATTGCCCTTGAACAAAAATCCATCATGGATCATATATTCCATCCATGGACTCTGATCCCTGAGAACTGGGTTCTCGGTTGCCTCGTATGCTTCTGCAAAATCTGCATCACCTGCATACATATCCTTCAGATTTTCAAAACCCAAGGTTTTGACTTTGAACTCCTGTAGCAACAAACATTTCCTACTCAAGGCATCAGCCACCTTGTTCGCAGTCCACGAAATGTGTTTTATCACAAACGTGAAATTCTGCATGTACTCTACCCACTTGGCATGCTTCTGGTTCAACTTCTCCTGTTGACTCACGAACTGCAATGTGTGATTATCGTTGTACAAAACAAATTTCTTGGGTATCAAGTAATGCCTCCACTTTTTCAATGCCTGTATGATGGCATAGAACTCCTTATCATACGTGGAGTATTTCAGCTTCGCATCATCCAATTTCTCGCTGAAATATGCAAAAGGTCTGTCATCCTGACTCGAGACCCCTCCAACAGCATATCCACTAGCATCACACTTCACCTGGAAGGTCTTCTGAAAATTAAGCAGCACCAGAATTGGCTTCTCCGTTATCTTCCACTTCAACAAATTGAAGCTTCTTTCAGCCTCTGTTGTCCATTGAAAAACTTTATGCCGCTTTTTCACGGTATCCATCATCGTTGCGCTAATTCCACTGAAATTTTGAATGAACTTTCGGTAGAAACTAGCCAGTCCGTGAAAGCTTCTTACCTCAAAAACATTTCTCGGCGATGGCCAATTCCTGATTACATTCACCTTCTCATGATCCATCTTTAATTCATTCTTCGAGATTACAAAACCCAAATAAATGAGTTATGTCTGCATGAACGAGAATTTCTTCAAATTGATCAGCAGTTTCTCCTGTTGTAGCCTTCTCATCACAATGGCCAAATGCCTCATATGTTTATCCTTGGTATTGCTGAAAATCAATATGTCGTCCAAGTATATGACCACAAACTTACCGATGAATTCCCGCAGGACTTCATTCATCAGCCTCATAAAAGTGCTTGGCGTGTTTGTCAACCCAAATGGCATGACCAACCATTCGTACAAACCCTCGTTTGTCTTGAATGCTGTCTTCCATTCATCTCCTTCTCTCATTCGGATCTGATGATATCCACTCTTGAGATCAATTTTCAAAAAATAATTTGCCCCACTCAGGCAATCCATCAGGTCATCCATTCTCGGCAGTGGAAACCTGTATCTGATGGTGATTTTATTTATCGCCCTGGAGTCGGTACACATTCTCCAGCCTCCATCCTTTTTAGGACTTAGTACCGTTGGAACGACACATGGACTAAGGATCTCCCTCAACAGTCCTTTATCCTGTAGATCATGTACCTGCCTTTAGACCTCCTCGTTCTCTTGAGGTGTCAACCTGTACGCTGCCTTTTTTGGCAAACTTGCTCCGGGTATGAGGTCAATGTGGTGACTCACACTCTGGATCGGTGGCAACGAACGAGGTAGTTTGTCCACAATGATATCAACAAACTCTCACAACAGTTCCTGAATCTCCTCTGGCAAATCGTCCACTCTTGTGCTTGTCAGGACAATTCTCGGTTTCCTGACAACAAAGAATTGTGGATCTTCATCGTTCTCCAGCTCTGTGAGAAGTTCTTTTCCACTCATGAGCAGTATTGTGCTGTTCACTTCCGGCTTAACCACTTTATATTTTATGGGGAGAAATGTATGTTACCTCCCATCCTTCTCCAAGGTGTATGTGTTCATCCTCCCATCATGAACCACATTCCTATCAAACTGCCATGGTCTTCCCAGTAGTACATGACAGACATCCATGGGTATAACATCACACCGAATTTGATCTCTATATTCACCCATTTTAAATTCAACTAAGCATTGTTTTGTGACACTTACCCGGTGTCCTTTCTGTAGCCATGAGACTTTATATGGACTGGGGTGCTTGGTTGTCGTCAGCTCCAACTTTTCCACCATCTCGGTTGAAACGAGATTGTCGGTGCTTCCGCTGTCCACTATGACCTTGCATTTCCAACCCTTGGTCTGGCAAGTCGTCCTGAACAGTCTGCATCTTTGCGCTGTGTCCTCCACCTCTTTCTCAGGTTTCAAGAGAACTTTGTGCACTGTCAGCGACTTCCCACTTCCAGTGTCTTCATCCTCATTATCACGCCTCTGCGCCTCAGTGATGTGGGCCTCGCGTCGGTCCGGCTTCCTGTCTGGATAGTCAACGGCTTTGTGTCCATCTTTCCCACATGTAAAACATGTGATAATTCCTCCTCTTCCTCTACCTTGACCTCTAGTACGAGGAATGATGTTGGCGTCAGCATATCCGCCACCCTGCTCGGTATGTTGCCTCCTTGGCTCAGCATATTTCTGCCTTTGTTCAATTTGTGGCTACCTCTGCTGTGAAGTGCCACCTCTCTCCAACTTATCCTGAGGCTTCTGAGTTCTTTCTGGGGCAACTGTATTGCCTCTGGGCTGACTTCTGCCTCACCCTCGCTGACATTACTTGCGGCTCAGATTCTCTTCAGCTTTAAGAGCCATATGGTACGCATCCTCAACTGTTCGGATGGTTAGCATGCTCAATTCATCCTGAATGTCATACCTGAGACCATTCAGGTATGTCACCACCTTTTCATCATCGCTCTCCCGATGACCAGCTCTGATATTGAGCCTGTAAAATTCCTCTGTGTATTCCTTCACCGTCATCATCTTCTGTCTCAGGTTCTGCATGCACCTGAATAGTGTGATCTGGTAATCTCTCGGAATGAACTTCGCCTTCATCTTGGATATCATCCGATCCCAGCTCTTTATCTTTTGTTTTCCTTTGTAGCGCCTATCCGCCTGCAATTCATCCCACCATAAGGATGCATGTCCTTTCAACTTGGTTACAGCATGCCTTACCTTCTTGTCCTCTTCAATATCCTCGTAATCAAAGTAGGTGTCGAGTGCTTGGATCCAATCCAGCAACTCTTCTACATTCAGACTTTCCTCATAAACGGGAATATCCATCTTTGTCTTTGAGCCCATCCTGGAGATGGCTCTAATCAACCACTCGGTTGATGCATCCTCTGTTGAGACCTCTTCTGCCTCATGTCCAGCTTCCTCTTCAACCTCGAAATCACTGAACTCTCCAGCGCCAGCTCCGCGTCTCTGCGCAGTCTCCATATCCTCCATCCTCGCTCGGAGATCTCGCATCTGGCGTTCCATCTCTGGATTCCCTGTCGGCCTTCCCCTTCTTTGGGCGTCCCTGTCTTCATGATCAGGTGACTGCCTCTCTCTTCTGGGTGGCATGGTGTATCTACTTCCCTCTGCTACCTAAACAAAGAGAACTCGACTTCCAGTTCTGATACCACTTTGACGCAAGAAGCCCTCGACGACACAGCCGCTCTCACCAAGACTTTCTTTCACACGGCCCGAAGAGTCGTAACACCCTTCAAATCCCGTATCGGGACTTCTCATCACCCACAGGACGCTCTGTTGATCTCCCGGAAGTTGCCTCGGGAAATCGGGTTTCGTGATATCGCGAACCCTATGCACACTCCTCACGCAACTCCAAAATATGAACCCCGAATGTCGATGGTCAACGGTCAACGGGTCGGGATATCTCCACTTACGATGTTAATAGCATGCCTTTCCAAACCCCGAGCCTCGAGGTGCCGATCCCCGATCAAATGCCACCAGGACTCTCTTATCTTTCGGGGCCCCACTCTACCACATCACCTTCGGGATTTCACGGATCACGAATCCTCGACACAAAGTTTCCTTGCTGCTGGAAACCCTGAACGCCAAAACCCCGATTCTCCGGATTCGTGCCACCTGTCCCTCTGACAATCGACGACTCCCACGAAATCGGGAAATCGCGATTCACGATTTCATGTGCATGCGACTCTTGCACTCGCCAACCCCGATATGCCGATATGCGATGGCAAATGGGTTCCCCTTGCTCTTGAAGGTTAATCTCTCGCTACTTCTCCCAGATCCAACGGTCTGCGGAATTTCGCGATTCTCTTCAGAGATTTTAAGTCATCGGTTCTCTTCTTCTCGAGGAATACTCCTGCTCTCCAAGGTTCCATCCTCTTTTGAGATTTTCCTGGGTCTATTCCACAATACTTGTAAGGAACTCTCCCTCCCGAGCTTTCACCAACTTTCCACTCAGAATCACTCTGTTTTCAATTCTTCTATAAAATCACATATGCATCATATGAAAGAATTACGTAACAAGAAGCAAATATGCAAAGGCATAATGCCAACAACACACAGAGAATAAACACGTCCATGAAATTTAATCAGGGCTTCCATGTTCTCCTCTTCCCAGGCTTGCCTCTGAGTCTTCAATTCAACCTCCACTTCACCTGCACGGTCTGAATAAACCAACACAACTTCTGGGCAAATGAGAATGAGAGTTTAACTGTCCAACCACCTCAACGCACTCTATGTGGAGGAATTCCACTGCACTCTATGCAGGAATATCCTGGCTTAGACAGAGAAACAATTGAACCTCATTCTCTTCTCTCTCACAGGTTTCTAATCTGCCATGAAATTACATATGTAGCATACACAATGAAAGCATAAATAGACGCAAGCATGCAACACCATAATATCAACAATACACAGAGAATAATCATAGCCATGGAATTGAATCAAAGATTTCCTATTAATTCAATATCTGTACATGGGGATTCTTCACCAGTTATTTTCTTTGCTCTCCTTGCTCCTAAATGCTCGATAATTATCAATCACTTAATGATACAATGTACAAGGAGGGTGCCTATATTCTGTTTTCCCTCTCGAAAGAAAAACTGTCTAATCTACAGTTAATTCCTATCTAACAACATTAAAACTATTAAATGCCTTCTTATCTATAATACAATACAAGTGTGCTTGGCTTTGAATGCCTTCCTTTTAAATGGCGGCACAACAATTCCAAGGTAACTCAAAATGCATGTGCTGGCGCTGTCCAGCTGTATTCTCTTTCTCCACACGCTGGCTCGCTTGATGAGGTGTGGATGCTCCTGCATCATACTCCCTGGCTCAAAAGAATTCATGGACTCTTGTCCATGAGCTCCTGTATCGTGTGCCCATGTGTCTGTATTGTTGCTTCTGTTTCCCATCTGGCATCCTCCACTGGGTTATTCTTCCATTTCACCAGGTATTCAAAATATTGCTTTCTCCTGGTCTTCTTTCCCATTCGCTTGTCCAGAATTCACTCCATCTGTGGCTTCTGTGCAACTGGTAATTATTTCTGCCATCGGATCACTGGTTCCTCAGTTCCAGTTTCTGCTCCCTTGGCCTTGTATGGGTATAAGTCCAAAATATTGAAAATCGGAGATATCCCGATGCCATCCGGCAACTCAAGCTCATAGGCATTCTCCCCGAATTTCTTCAGGACTTTGCATGGCCCATTTTTCTTCATTTTGAGCTTGTTATATGTTCCCCTTGGGAACCTTTCCTTCCTCAAGTGCACCAGAACCATGTCACAAACTTCAAACTGAATTTTTCTCTTCCTCTGGTCGGCTCTGTGCTTATACTCTTGATTTTCCTTCTGCAGTCGCTGCTTCACCTCTGCATGAAGTTCTTGCATCGCCTCAGTGAACCTTTCCGCACTCACGCTACTAGTTTCAGCCTGTTCTGACTCCCTTAGTTCAGACACTCCCCTCAGCTACGTTCCATACAAAATTTGAAATGGACTCTTACCCGTACTCCGATTCACCGAATCGTTGTACGCGAATTCTGCTTGTGGTAGGATCTGATCCCAACTGGTGTGATGCTACGTCACCAGACTCCTCAACAGATATCCCAGGCTCATGTTGACTACCTCGGTCCATCCATCGGTCTGTGGATGGTATGCTGAAATGAATGCTAAGTCAGTCCCCAGCTTCTTCCATAGCGTCCTCCAGAAATGACCTATGAACTTTGTGTCCCGGTCCGAGACTATGCTCCTCGACAATCCATGCAATCGGACAATCTCTTTGAAAAACAATATCGCGATGTGGGTCGCATCGCTGGTCTTATGACATGGTATGAAATGTGCCATTTTCGAGAACCTGTCCACCACCACGAATATAGAATCAACTCCTCACTGCGTTCTCGGTAAACCTAACACAAAATCCATACTGATGGCTTCCCATGGCCTCTCAGGTATGGGCAACGGCTGATAGAACCCTGTGTTCTGCCTTCGACCCTTTGCATGTTGACATATCCTGCACCTGTCAACAAACCTCTTCACATCTGTACGCATGCCTGGCCAAAAATATGATTCCCTCAGCTTGGCGAATGTTTTGTCATGTCCAAAATGACCTGCTAGACCACCGCTGTGTTTCTCCTTCACCAAATACTCCCTCATGGAGCAATTTGGAATGCACAATTGATTTCCCTTGAACAACAATCCACCTTGGATCATATATTCCATCCATGGACTCTGATCCCTGAGAACTGGGTTCTTAGCTGCCTCGTATGCTTCTGCAAAATCTGCATCACCTGCATACATATCCTTCAGATTTTCAAAACCCAAGGTTTTGACTTTGAACTCCTGCAGCAACAAACATTCCCTGCTCAAGGCATCAGCCACCTTGTTCGCAGTGCCCGAAATGTGTTTTATCACAAACGTGAAATTCTGCATGTACTCTACCCACTTCGCATGATTCTGGTTCAACTTCTCCTGTTGACTCACGAACTGCAATGCGTGATTCTCCTTGTACAAAACGAATTCCTTGGGTATCAAGTAATGCCTCCACTTTTTCAATGCTTGTATGATGGCATAGAACTCCTTATCGTACGTGGAGTATTTCAGCTTCGCATCATCCAATTTCTTGCTGAAATATGCAAAAGGTCTGTCATCCTGACTCGAGACCCCTCCAACAGCATATCCACTAGCATCACACTTCACCTGGAAGGTCTTCTAAAAATCAGGCAGCACCAGAATTGCCTGCTCCATTATCTTCCGCTTCAACAGATTGAAGCTTCTTTCAGCCTCTGTTGTCCATTGAAATACTTTATGCCGATTTTTCACGGTATCCATCATCGCTGCGCTAATTCCACTGAAATTTCGAATGAACTTTCGATAGAAACTAGCCAGTCCGTGAAAGCTTCTTACCTCAAAAACATTTCTCGGCAATGGCCAATTCCTGATTACATTCACCTTCTCAGGATCCATCTTTAATTCATTCGTCGAGATTAAAAAACCCAAATAAATGAGTTATGTCTGCATGAACGAGCATTTCTTCAAATTGATCAGCAATTTCTCCTGCTGTAGCCTTCTCATCACAATGGCCAAATGCCTCATATGTTCAGCCTTGGTCTTGCTGAAAATCAATATGTCCTCCAAGTATACGACCACAAACTTACCGATGAATTCCCGCAGGACTGCATTCATCAGCCTCATAAAAGTGCTTGGCGCGTTTGTCAACCCAAACGACATGACCAACCATTCGTACAAACCCTCGTTTGTCTTGAATGTTGTCTTCCATTCATCTCCTTCTCTCATTCGGATCTGATGATATTCGCTCTTGAGATCAATTTTCGAAAAATAATTTGCCCCACTCAGGCAATCCATCAGGTCATCCATTCTCGGCAGTGGAAACCTATATCCGATGGTGATTTTATTTATCGCCATCGAGTCGGTACACATTCTCCAGCCTCCATCCTTTTTAGGACTTAGTACCATTGGAACGACACACGGACTAAGGCTCTCCCTCACCAGTCCTTTATCCTACATA
Source organism: Picea engelmannii (assembly GCA_009831015.1). NCBI lineage: Eukaryota > Viridiplantae > Streptophyta > Pinopsida > Pinales > Pinaceae > Picea > Picea engelmannii. Next base: position 104,043 of record ML778269.1, on the reverse strand, counting down.
TCCTTTACCTACCTTTTGACCTCCTCGTTCTCTTGAGGTGTCAACCTGTACCCTACCTTGTTTGGGAAAATTGCTCCGGGTATGAGGTCAATGTGGTGACTCACACTCTGCATCGGTGGAAACGAACGAGGTAGTTCGTCCACGATGATATCAGTGAACTCTCCCAACAGTTCCTAAATCTTCCTTGGAAAGTCGTCCACTCTTGTGCTTGTCACGACAATTCTCGGTTTCCTAACAACAAAGAATTGTGGATCTTCATCGTTCTCCAGCTCTGTGAGAAGTTCATTTCCACTCATGAGAAGTATCGTGTTATTCACTTCCGGCTTAACCACTTTATATTTTATGGGGAGCAATGTATGTGACCTCCCATCCTTCTCCAAGGTGTATGTGTTCATCCTCCCATCATGAACCACATTCCTATCAAACTGCCATGGTCTTTCCAGTAGTACATGAAAGACATCCATGGGTATAACATCACACCGAATTTGATCTTTATATTCACCCATTTTAAATTCAACTAAGAATTGTTTTATGACACTTACCCGGTTTCCTTTCTGTAGCCACGAGACTTTATATGGACTGGGGTGCTTGGTTGTCGTCAGCTCCAACTTTTCCACCATCTCGGTTGAAACGAGATTGTCGGTGCTTCCGCTGTCCACTATGACCTTGCATTTCCAGCCCTTGGTCTTGCAAGTTGTCCTGAACAGTTTGCATCTTTGCACTGTGTCCTCCACCTCTTTCTCAGGTTTCAAGAGAACTGTGTGCACTGTCAGCGACTTCCCACTTCCAGTGTCTTCATCCTCATTATCACGCCTCTGCGCCTCCGTGATGTGGGCCTGGCTTCTTTTCGGCTTCCTGTCTGGACAGTCAACGGCTTTGTGTCCGTCTTTCCCACATGTAAAACATGTGATAATTCCTCCTCTTCCTCTACCTTGACCTCTATTATGAGGAAGGACGTTGGCGTCATCATATCCGCCACCCTGCTCGGTATGTTGCCTCCTCGACTCAGCATATTGCTGCCTTTGTTCAATTTGTGGCTGCCTCTACTGTGAAGTACCACCTCTCTCCAGCTTATCCTGAGGCTTCTGAGTTCTTTCTGGGGAAACTGTCTTACCTCTGGGCTGACTTCTGCCTTACCCTCGATGACCTTGCTTGCGGCTCAGCTTCTCTTCGGCTTTAAGAGCCATCTGGTATGCATCCTCAACTGTTCAGATGGTCAGCATGCTCAATTCATCCTGAATGTCATACCTAAGACCATTCAGGTATCTTGCCACCTTTTCATCATCGCTCTCCCGATGACCAGCTCTGATATTGAGCCTGTAAAATTCCTCGGTGTATTCCTTCACCGTCATCAAATTCTGTCTCAGGTTCTACATGCGCCTGAACAGTGTGATCTGGTAATCTCTCAGAATGAACTTTTCCTTCATATTGGCGATCATCCGATCCCAGCTCTTTATCTTTTGTTTTCCTTTGCAGCGCCTATCTTCCTGCAATTCATCCCACCATAAGGCTGCATGTCCTTTCAAATTTGTTACAGCATGCCTTACCTTCTTTTCCTCTTCGATATCCTCGTAATCGAAGTAGGTGTCGAGTGCTCGGATCCAATCCAACAACTCTTCTACATTCAGACTTTCCTCATAAACGGGAATATCCATCTTTGTCTTTGAGCCCATCCTAGAGATGTCTCTAATCAACTGCTCGATTGATACATCCTCTGTTGAGACCTCTTCTGCCTCATGTCCAGCTTCCTCTTCAACCTCGGAATCACTGAACTCTCCAGCACCAGCTCCGCGTCTCTACGCAGTCTCCATCTCCTCCATCCTCGCTCTGAGATCTCGCATTTGGCGTTCCATCTCTGGATTCCCTACCGACCTTCCCCTTCTTCGGGCGTCCATGTCTTCATGATCAGGTGACCGCCTCTCTCTTCTGGGCGGCATGGTGTATCTACTTCCCTCTGCTACCTGAACAAAGAGAACTCCACTTCCAGCTCTGATACCACTTTGACGCAAGCAGCCCTCGACGACACAACCGCTCTCACCGGGACCTTCTTTCACATGGCCCGAAGAGTCTTAACACCCTTCAAATCCCGTATCGGGACTTCTCATCACCCACAGGACGCTCTGTTGATCTCCCGACAGTTGCCTCGGGAAATCGGGTTTCGCGATATCGCGAACCCTATGCGCACTCCTCGCGCAAATCCAAACTTCGAACCCCGAATGCCGATGGTCAATGGTCAACGGGTCGGGATATCGCCACTCGCGATGTTAATAGCATGCCTTTCCAAACCCTGAGCCCCGAGGTGCCAATCCCTGATCAAATGCCACCAGGACTCTCTTATCTTTCGGGGCCCCACTCTGCCACATCACCTTCAGGATTTCGCGGATCACAAATCCTCGACACAAAGTTTCCTTGCTGCTGGAAACCCCAAATGCCGAAACCCCAATTCTCCGGATTCATGCCACCTATCCCTCCGACAATCAACTTCTCCCACGAAATCAGGAAATCGCGATATTCAATTTCACGTGCATGCGACTCTTGCACTCGCCAACCCCGATATGCCGATATGCGATGGCAAATGGGTTCCCCTTGCGCTTGAAGGTTAAATCTCATGCTACTTCTCCCAGATCCAATGGTCTGCGAAATTTTGCGATTCTCTTCAGAGATTTTAAGTCATCGATTCTCTTCTTCTAGAGGAATCCTCCTGCTCTCCAAGGTTTCATCCTCTTTTGAGCTTTTCCTGGGTCTGTTCCACAATACTTGTAAGGAACTCTCCCTCCTGAGCTTTCACCAACTTTCCACTCAGAATCACTCTGTTTTCAATTCTTCCATAAAATCACATACGCAACATATGAAAGAATTACGTAACAAGAAGCAAATATGGAAAGGCATAATGCCAACAGCACACAGAGAATAAACAAGTCCATGAAATTGAATCAGGGCTTCCCTGTTCTCCTGTTCCCAGGCTTGCCTCTGAGTCTTCAATTCAACCTGCACTTCACCTACACGGTATGAATAAACCAACACAACTTATGGGCAAATGAGAATGAGAGTTTAACTGTCCAACCACCTCAATGCACTCTATGCGGAGGAATTCCACTGCACTCTATGCAGGAATCTCCTGGCTTAGACAGAGAAACAATTGAACCTCATTCTCTTCTCTCTCCCAGGTTTCTAATCTACCATGAAATTACATATGTAGCATACATAATTAAAGCATAAACAGACGTAAGCATGCAACAACATAATATCAACAATACACAGAGAATAATCACGGCCATGGAATTGAATCAAAGCTTTCCTATTAATTCAATATATGTACATGGGGATTCTTCACCAGTTCTCTGCTTTGCTCTCCTTGCTCCTGAATGCTTGATAATTCTCAATCCCTTAATGATACAATGTACAAGGAGGGTGCCTATATTTTGTTTTCCCTCTCGAAAGAAAAACTCTCTAATCTACAGTTAATTCCTATCTAACATCATTAAAACTATTAAATGCCTTCTTATCTATAATACAATACAAGTGCACTCGGATTTGAATGCCTTCCTTTTAAATGGCGGCGCAACAATTACAAGGTAACTCAAAATGCATGTGTTGGCGCTGTCCAACTGTATTCTCTTTCTCCACGCGCTGGCTCGCTTGATGAGGTGTGGATGCTCCTGCATCACTTTTATTTATAGTTATTTTGGCATGCAACTAGCATGCAACTTGTTATATTTTATTTACAGCTACTTAACCCGTAATGAATTTCTTTTTGCAACAAATTTACCCTCAATTAATTTCTTGTTGCAATCAATTTGACTAGTCAAGCTTATTGATGACCTTCTAAGGGATTATAGAATAATTAACTTATTGTTGACCTTCTAGGGGCTTCTAGATTATTCTTTAGCTTCCTACAACTTCACAGAGCCATGTCTTCTCAAGCATGATGTAACACCTCAAGGTCGAGCCCTTGTTGAATTGTAATTATGTTTATAGGCCAGTGAGACAAGTGTTTATAAGTTGAAGACTTATATGTTTATTAGGTCGGAGAGCCTGGATGCTTAAGTCCATGATCCTGATATTTGTATAGGTAAATGGACATATCATTAATAAAATTACACTTTTGCATGTAGATCGACCACGAAGAAAGAGTTATGGGTGACTAAGCTCCACTAGGTAGGGTAAGGGAGGGGAGTAAGTGTCTAAGCATAGGGGATAAACTAGAGGGCTTACCTCTAAAGGAATAATATTTTATTATTATTTCCCAAAGTCTATGGTTGACATAAGCCATGTTGTCCCAAGTTCCTGGAAAGGTATGAGTCCTAAGTGGAACTCATGCAGCTACAAGAAGACAGTTATTGACCTGAGCGTGTGTAGTTATAGCTGGGAAATCCAGCTAGTTGGGGGTTCACTTCCCATTCTGGCATTGCTCCCCATCCATACGTCGTGACCAGTCTTGAGTTTCCTAACAACCCTTACGATTCTCTAGAAGTTTTTCACCCTTCCCGATTCATGCTCACACTTGTACCTTGCATGAGTTGTGTTGTGCCTTAACGATTGTTGTTGCTACCATCACCTGAGCTATATCGATCCTTGTTGTTTCCATCACCCTTACTCGAGTTGAATTAGAAGTTGGACTGAAGAAGCAAGTTGTCAGGCTTGTGGTTTGATGAGGTGCGTTGTCATGCTTGTGGACTAAAGAGCATGTTGTTAGCCTGCAAGCAACTCTATCCATGTGAGACAGGTTGTTGGGGAAGTGTTTTCCCAGAGGTAGCCAACTACAACTATAGTGCTCAAAGAATTCTTGTTCGTCCTGTTGTTGAAGCCCTGGAAGGAAAGTGGGGCAGTTGAAGGACTATTGAGTAGAGAAGGGGCACACTTCCTGGGGTGGGACAGGCATGTGGGGAATGCGAGGTTGTAGGTTGTTAGTGTGAGTTGGCCTTGGGATAAAATCCTTCCAGTTGACTGTGTGACTTTCATGTTTCCCTTTCCAAGCCTAGGAATCCCTTTCCCGGTGGAGTTTAGTCCCATCTCGGGGGTGACCCACTGTTGAGCATGATGAGCAGCGTGGTCTAAGGCTGGGACGTTTGTGGAAGGTATGCATGCAGTTTGGTGGTCATCTATTGAAATATAAGTGCCAAATATCTATTAATTATATGTTGTGTAATTTTACATGTGTTATAACTCAATGAGTAATGCCTGGATATATCAACTATGTTGTGTCTATAGGCTTACTATTATTTCTGCATTAATCTTTGTATGGTTAGAATATGGCATCTGTATGCATATATTTTCATTATGTTTCAATGATTATTTCCACATGAATAAGTGGCATGAACCGAATGTTGTAATTGTTATTTGTGTTAGATATGCATGCATATAAATTTACAAAATGGTATTAGAGCTAAGTGAAACGTTCAAGAAGTGGCATTGCCCGACCTATTGCTGGGTGGGGACGTCACACATGAGGAACTATGTGGAATACCATATATATCCAAAATTGCATGACACATAATATCCATCCATGATAGTCTTACCTGCAAGTACACTAACCTTCATGTCTTTATTCCTCAATCTACTGCAAATTCCATGACCATACCTTCGGGGCTACCGAAATTATTAAAGTGCATCCAACATAAATCTTGACATCAAATGGCATCAATGAAAACTAACTCACCATGAATATCAATTATACAATTGACAACCAACAATCCAACAATACCATCAACATCTCTAGGTCTTCCAGACTTATCCAAGGGTTGACATCAATGACAACCAACTATCCAAACCAACTATTCAACAATCTCTTGCATTGGCATTGATGGAAACACTAATGGTATGCATTGTTGGAAAAACTGATACTCATGCTCATGCTCCTCTTATGACCATCGCTTACCACTAACTGTGTCATTTCTCTCTTCTCTCCTATGACATTGTTTTTTTTTTTTTTTTGACAGAAACGGTTAATGTTTTATATTAAAAAAAAGTGGGGAAACCACTGCGTTCGTTACATATGAAAATTTCCTGGTAATTCAGAGGGACTAACCTAACTGAACTAAAACAGAAAGAATCTTGGAAAACCATACTATTTCAGTGACCCGGTTCGACTGCAGGTCATTACATCCTTTCTGACTTCATTTTTTTTCTTTTTTCTTTTTGACACAGTCTGCCATTCTTTGCTTTGATGAGATTGGATTTTCTTCGATCGTAGATGGCCTTCTTCATCAATTAATTCAGGGCCTTATTCATTTTCTAAGTCAGCCCAGCTTGAGATCTGGTGTTCGGGCTGAGATATGCCTGGCATTATGGTTGGATCAGTTTCTGCCTGGGCCTTCCCCTTGGGATTTTTAGGGGAAGGAAGCTATTTCTCCTGAACAGAGGTGACTTGTTCAGTTTTCTGTGGTACAATCTATGTATCTTCCTCGCTTGAGGTATCATTAGCCGGTTCTATGCTTTGATGCTCAGGAAGAGCTCCTACCCACCATGTGGGTTTGTGTTAATTCTTTGGGTTTCTGTTTTTCTCGGGGAGTTTTTGACAGTTGTTGGCTAAGTGCCCTGTTTCAAAACAACTTCTGCACCTAAAATGAAGATTCTCATAGTCGAGTCTCTACCTCCAAGAATAATTAATCCCTTGAAGAGTGATTCACGCTAGGAATCATTCACTGAAATCCATCTCTACACAGATCCGTGCATAGGTAGTGAAGCCACATTTAGTTTCCGGACTGCTACTATGAAACTTGCCAAGAGCATTTCCAATATGGCTAAGAGAAGAATCACCCCAAAAATGAATAGGCAGGCCAGGGAGCCTTACCCACATGGGGGTTGTAGATATGGAAGCTAAGGAGGGGTTGAAAGAAGGGGTCCAGAGCTGCACAGACAAACCCGACCTGCCCCAGAACCAAGACCCTGAATTGTAGATCAAATCTCTATCCTTTGCAAAGGCAAAAATCACTACGAAGAAACCTTTTACACAAGGGTGAACATGAGATTCGTCTTCAAGGAGTGGATTCCATTCTGAAGCAATCCAAGAATGCAGATCCGCCAAGCGAGGATAGAGGCCATTGAACCTGCAAAACAAATCATTAGATCTAAAGAAACCTTCATGAACCGTCGCTTCCTGAGGTACAAGGATCACTGGATCTAGACCTTCATAGACCATAGGAGAAAATCCAGAAGAGCGGCCTTGACATACCACATCCTTGAAGGAGGTCGAAGAGGGTATCAATGGAACAACTGAGGATGATCATGTCGCTGCTACTGGAGATGGATGAATGGAGGAGGGAGGAGCTCCAGACAGGGAGACGGAGGGGTCGCCCGGGTGTCGAACAGAGGAGCGTCTGGGGGGAGAGTCTGGGTGAGGGTTGAGCTCTCACGAAGGAGCTCACAGAACTACGGAGGAGGCCACTTCCATCTCCTGTAGGGTTTTTTAATAGTCCTCTCCTATGACATTGTTATTTTCTCTCCCCCTTTAAAATCAATGGAAAATGGTATCTCCTTTTGGGGTTGCTCCCCCTATCCCTATTTTTATGATATTTCTCTTCATGTCACTACTTTTGTTCTTTCTCTTTGGATATTTCTCTTACTCCCCCTTTTATATCTTGGGGAAAATGGTAACTCTCTCTCTATGGATGATCCCCCTGTCTAATATTTCCTTGGGGATTCTCCCCCTATATTCATTCTTATGATCTCTTCTTTGAGTATTTCTCTCCCCTTGAATTCTCTGCAATATGCTGTGAAAATCAAATGTAGGCCTTCTTGTACCTACATCTTTTTGGATTTTTTTTCCATTGGTGCTTCCTCTTGTAAATCACTGAGATATATAAAAGCATTCAACATTTAACCATTCAAATATTTCATTATCAAAATCATCCAACTGTCTTTGAGTTAGTCTCTGAATCAATCTATGAACCACTTTCTGAGCCAATATGTGAACCAATCTCTCATCCACTAAAGTATATCTTTCCAATCCTGAATACCCATACTCAACCAGATCCTCTCACATGGATCATATACCAAGGAAACTTCTCAAATAGATTTCCAACATCACCAACACATGCCTCTAACAAGAATGTACAAATATCATCAACATACCATCACAAACATAAATCGTGTACCAAACCAAACATCAACCATGTACCACAACCTGTAACGCATCAATCACATCAACCATGCACCAATATATGTACCAAACCATGCATAACAAATGCACCATCAATGGTGTACCTCAACAGAGTACCAACATTGAAAGAGATTTACCTCATACATGTGTTTCCATATACCAAGTGTCTTACGAATCCATGGGTTTCCATATGACCCATATTTTTCATGAATCTACTACTCAACTCTCCATAATGCTAACCCATATATCACTTCACTATTATAAAGAATTCTCTCAATCCATTGCAACTGATCATCAAATAATTGCATCTCAAATTGACACAACTATGCCCACTGGTCTACTCAACTGCAAATCAAACTCTACAATTTTGCAATGAACATGTTCTTGCATGAATATGTGCTCTATGAATATTTGCATCAAAAAGTGTACCAATGATATTCCTTGTGTCTATCAGCTGATAATATTAAGGATTATTTTAGGGGCTAAATTTCTCTCATGGGCTAATTTTCCATGCTTTTTTGAAAAAAAATATTCGCTTTTCTCAAATTTATTAGCCCAAATTCTATAGAATAAAATTATCTTATCTTAAAAATAGCCCAAATTTTATAAAATCCTTATAAATTTGAATACTTTTACAAAAATATCGCCAACATTTTATAGTTTGCATATTAAAGACTAGTAAGATTCACCAACATTTCTACATTTTGAGATAAATTTCCATCCTTAAAATTATCCCTGGATGATATTTTGCATACCTACATGGATATGTGTTCTAAAACATTTTCCTTAACCAACCAATATGTCATAGGAAATCCTATACATCTATAATCGAACGAATCTGAATCAAACATATGTAACACCACTCTAAAACACTTCATGTCGTCTGAAGGATATATCTATGAACTATAACAATTGTTGCCTAGACTCACCCTGTTCAATATTCATATTACCTAGGAGTCTCCAATCTGAATGGCTCATAACAATGGAGGAATCCTCCATAATGTGGAGTAGTCTTATTTTTCATCTGTAGATCCATCATCTTCCTGAATTCTGACACTTTCTTCCTAGATTATAACATCTTCCCTTATGCATGTGGATTCATCATGATATCACACTACTATGTTTCCTAAGAGTGCAATTTATATGACCTTTTCTTCCTCCACCTTCTCTGCATTATGATATTGCACTATTGTGGATTCTCACAATATGATCCTTGAGACTTGTTCTTCTTTCACTTACTTTTCTAGTCTTTCTCATACTATTTCAAATCTTGCGATCTCTGGGACCTGTTCTTCATTCATCTTCTCTTCATGTCTTTCTTTTATTTTCCAAACCTTCTTATACCTATTCTCAACGGTTTATTTCATGGATAGATCTATCACACTTTTGCAATTTCAAGCTATGTGACCATAATTGTGGAATTTGTAAAATTCAATATTGTGAGGAGCCACATAAGAACTACTTGCTTGAACATTTATTCCCTATGCTCTGTAGTCTACAACTTTATGTCCAAATTTAGTACAATAAAAATAGTAACCATAAAATGCACTTTGATACCAGGGAGTAGATGATCATCTCTATGATGTAGTCCTTTTGAATTCATTCCTTGTATGATCACGATCATAGTTGAATCTTCTTTGTTGTCTTAAAGTAGATGGTCTTGTTAAAAATGTATCCTTCCTCTTGGACTCTTGTTGACCATGATTCCTTCCTTTAAGTATTTATGTGTAACTCTTAAACTTTTCTTCATTCTTCCTTTCAGGTAATCTATGAAATTTCTCTTCAACTTTCTTTGTTGATGATGTGGATGCTTCTTCAACATTTTTACTAAGTGATGCAGGAGGATAGTTGGATATGCACTAGCCCACATTTTGAAGATATTTTTAATTTTAAAAGGATGGCACATTAATGTAATATCTGGAGAGATGTATGTTCTCTTAAATGTTTTGGGAATTGTAACGTAGATATTGAGCAGTTCTCTCATCTGTCGGTTGGAGGCATTTAATGTAATAAATGTAAAGGAGTTGTATCCTTTAATTTCGATAAGATATCTTAGAGTTGTAGGAGGGAAAACTAAAGGAATCTCCATCGTATGTACGGTATTATCATTATTCTCATTGTATGAGTAGAATCTATAGAGGAAGAGAGCATAGGAGAGTAGAGAAGAACAGAGCCTATAGAAGTTGTATAAGCATATATTTGTTGCTATAGAACCCATGTACATAAGCACTTCAATTAATATAAGAATACTTTGACTCAATTTCATGGTGTTGTTGTGGTTATTGTTTGCATCTATTGAATGGTATGTTTACAGTTTTCTTATATCCTTTATTATGCATTTGTTTCAATGCTTTATGTGTATGATTTCATGTTGAATATATGAAGTCTTTGAGAGGGATAGGATAAGTTTCAATTTATTCTCGTCTTGAGAATTCCTGCAAGGAGTGCAATGAAAGTCTGGAAGGAGTGCGTTGATGAGATTCTTGGTTTTACCTCAGAAAATCTCAGGAGCAATAGAGTTGTTCTTATACCTACAGAAGTGCAATATAGCACCAAGTCGTGCAAAGTGTGTGCGGGTCAAGTTGAAGTCTAAGACTTTCCCAACCAAGGAAGTGGTTGAATAAAGTTTGTCCACAAGGAGGGGGAAGATTTGGGAACCATCAGATAATCAAAGGTTATTGTGAAGGACGCAATAAGTGCATGAAAGAATCCCTTAGAACGCTTGAGTTTGCAACAAGAATAAAGTTAAAGAGGAAATAAGGAAAGTTACTTGGTGAGGATTCTTTGAAAACCTAAATGGATGGAGGGAATTCTTGGAGGAAGAACCGTGGATATTTGTGGACCGTTGGATCCGGTAGATCAACAAGGAGGTTAAGACCAAGTGTCTTTCCACACTCTCAATCTTAGGAGAGATAACAACCATTAGATCTGGATCAACGAGAGTTGTTGATTGGAGATTGGAGTTTCGACATTTCGATTGTCAGGAGTGTGGAGGAAATGACAACCAGGAAGTCATGAGTTGAAAAGTCCCAACTTCACAAAACAAAGATCTGAATCGACAGATTGTGGGAGGTTAAGGGCCATTGATTCATAGAAAGCAAGTCATGGATTTAGACTTCGGGAAAAGGTAGAAGAGTCGCATCTTGAATTCATGAGTCATGAAATCATGATGTGCTCGGAGGAGAGGCCCTAGGATTTGGATGGAGGTCATATGGTGGAAGCATAAGGGAGGAGATAAGGACCATTAGCCCATTTTTGGGTTTAGGGAATCAGAGGAGTCAGGGTGACTCGTAGCAAGAATCCCGAAATCATGAAATGCAAAGTCACGAACTAGAAGTCCCCTTTGGGTTTAATCTAGTGGTCATGTCATTGTTCATGTGGAGTAGAAGTTCACACCTAGGGATTCTTCATGGGAGCGTAAATTATAGAAGTACCTGTGGTTTTATATGCATTGAAGGTTTCAGTGGGAATTAAAGTGCCATTTCGGTTCAGGGAAATAGGAAGATCCAAAGACCAGGAGGTTAAGAAGACCCTGCTGAGGTAGGGGTCTTGCGTTAGGTGGTAGTAGAGCTAACACCTTTTGTTTTATGTAGAGGGAAGACAAAGGACAGTTGTGATTGAATTATACGTGGAAAGATTTAAATAATTTCACCAAGGAGATGTCAAGAGAGACCTATGCCCGATCCAACCATGGAAATGGAAATGAGAGAACTTCATGCTTGATTGGATGCTATAGAGACAACACAAAGATGAACACCTGATACTGGAGATATCAGTGAGGATGAAAGTGAAAATGAAGTTGGAGTCGAAGAAGAAGTTGTATCTGAAGATACTGCAGAGGAACGTCTATTCAAATTTGTTGCAATAATAGGGGCCAGAGAAAAAATGGACATCACGATGTATGAAGTCAACTTAGACATTGAGGAGATGTTATATTGGTTTAGATTTATGGATAAATACTTCGACTATGAGGATATTGAAGAAGATAAGAAAGTAAAGCATGTTGTCACTAAACTGAAAGGGCATACAACACTATGGTGGGATAAACTGTAGGCTGATAGGCGTTGCAAAGGAAAACAAAGAATTAAAAGATGGGACAGGATGGTCGCCAAGATGAAATCCAAATTCATACCCAGATATTACCAGATAAATCTATTTTGAAGAATGCATAATTTGAGACAGAAATCGATGACAGTGGAGGAATACACTGAATAATTTTACAGGTTAAACATCAGATTTTGTCATTGCAAGAGTGATGATGAAAAAGTCACCAAATTCATGAATGTCCTGAGATATGAGATTCAATATGAGATGATAATGTTGACAATCAGGAATGTGGAATATGCTTATCAGATTGCTTCAAAGGTAGAAGTAAAATTGGCCTGAAAGCAAGGTCAAAGGGGCAGAGGTAGAAGTCAGAGAAGAGGCAAATAAATTCCCCATGATAGATTACAGAAGCCCAAGGATGAAGAAAAGAAACCTCATAACCACCCAGAAAGAGGAGAAATCTCACAAGGAGGATAGAATGTCGATAGGAACACTTTTCCTCAAGAAAGAGGAAGAGAAAGAGGTGGAGGCGGTGAAATAAAGTGTTTTGTCTATGGAAAGATAGGACAAATATTTTTAATGTCCCGATAGAAAAAAGGGATGGAGGAGGAAACGATCACATTTTAGAAGCGCAAAGGTGAAATGTTGAGGTAGAAGATGCAGAAGGTGGAAGATCCTTAATGATGAGGAAATTTGTCTTGAAGCTAGAGAAAGATATGGAGAATCTAGTCCAGAGGAACAATTTTTTTAGGACATCTTGGAAGACCAAGGATAGGGTATGCAAGGTAATTGTTGACAGTGGAAGAATGGATAATCTAGAATACGCAGAAATGGTGGAAAAGATACAATTGGAAATAGTTGCACATCCAAGCCCATACAAAGTTTCATGGTTGCAAAAATGACATCAAGTAATTGTCACTAAACAATGTTTAGTTGAATTTAAGATAGGGGGATATAGAGATGATAACTTATGTGATGCTATTCCCATGGATGTATGTCATATTTTGTTGGGGAGTCCATGGAAATATGACATGAATGTTATTCATGATGGAATAAACAACACATACACCTTGGAGAAGAATGGTAGGACGCATATGTTGCTTCCAATTGAAGACAAGAAGGTGAAAGAAGAAAAAATAAATACTATACTTCTCATGAGTGGGAAGGAACTTTTTGATGAATTCAAGAAATACAAAGAAATGCAGTTTGTTGTGGTGAGAAAACCTAGAGTCATTTTGACCAGTACCTCAATGGATGATCTACCTAAGGAGATTCAGTAACTACTGGAGATTTTCGTTGATATAGTGGTTGTTATCACTGAAATTTCGTCTGCACAGGGCGACAAGAACTCCGCATCGTCAACACAGAAAAACAGTCGTTCATGGCACAAGGATTAACTCCACAGCACAGCAAAAGGGTCAAAACTATGCAAAAATGGCCAAAAAATTAAAAAGCGCGATGCACCCACTGGGCGCACGCGCGCGCACGCAACATCTTCATATTTTGAGCGCATATGCGCGGCTGTGGGGTGCAAAACCCGAGCGCTTGCCAAACGACGCATTTATGAAGCTGGTCGGCCTCCCAACCACTAATGGATCGGCTCCCAAGTCGATTTGACATCAAATCCAAGCTCAATCTGCATGGGGAGGCTGGTCAAAGACCTAATTGTGCCCTAAAGAGCCTCTTTTC
>ML778269.1:62194-75763 GCA_009831015.1 Picea engelmannii | reverse complement strand
CAGGGCGACAAGAACTCTGCATCGTCAACACAGAAAAACAGTCGTTCATGGCACAAGGATTAACTCCACAGCACAACAAAAGGGTCAAAACTATGCAAAAATGGCCAAAAAATTAAAAAGCGCGATGCACCCACTGGGCGCACACGCGCGCGCAACATCTTCGTATTTTGAGCGCATATGCACGGCTGTGGGGTGAAAAACCCACGCGCCTGCCAAACGGCGCATTTATGAAGCTGGTCGGCCTCCCAACCACTAATGGATTGGCTCCCAAGTCGATTTGACATCAAATCCGAGCTCAATCTGCGTGGGGAGGCTGGTCAAAGACCTAATTGTGCCCTAAAGAGCATCTTTTCACATTCAAAAGAGGTTGCATAATAACCCAATGCTTGGCTATAAAAAGCCATGAATGACCACCATTTTCTCAAGGAATTCTTCATACTCTTATGCTGCTGAGATTGCTGGAGACCCCTTCTTTGGCAACACACTTTGTAAGCTGCATTTCATAAGCTATTCACCCCTCACTTGAGTGAATAAGATTGGAGTTCTTTCATCCACATTTCATCTTTTCTTTGAAAGGAGAGAAATCAGTTGAGGGCCTCAAGATCCTTCCATTGGAGAGGGAAGGGACCCAAGTCCTCTTTCTCCTTTGTGTATCTTTGGATTTCATCTATCAGACCAGCTAATACATTGGTGATTTTGGTCCATTGTCATTTGTTTTTATTTTTATTTCCATGCTCATAGTTTCATTTAGTTTTTATTTAATTCTTGTTAATAGCTTAGTTGTTTTCTTTCTAACCTTTTACCATACAGTTGTCATGACTAGCAGAGCCCAACTAGGCATGTAAGCACTCACTTTTTGCTCACACATCGACGAAAAGAGTGCAAACAGTGGTGGATGATATACCTTGTTCATTTCTGCCCATCAGAGGTATAAGCCATCATATTCACCTTATACCAAGAGTGAGTTTACCAAACAAGGAAACGTAAATATTGACATAACAGGAGAATGAAGAGGTTAAGAAGAAAGTCCAGGATTTGATGGACAAAGGGTTGATCAGAGAGATATTGAGTGCATGCGTTATGCCAACGGTGTTAAGTCCAAAGAAGGATGGTGTATGGAGAATGTGTACAGACTCAAGGGATATAAAAATCATCACCATCAGGTATAGATTTCCTTTACCCAAGATGGATGAATTGATGGATTTCTTGAGTGGAGCAAAGTTTTTTTCAAAAATTGATTTGAAGAGTGGATTTCATCATATTAGAATGAGGGAAGGTGATGAATGGAAGACAACATTTAATATGAATGAGGGACTGTATGAATGGATTGTCATGACATTTGGCTTGACGAATGCGCCAAGTAATTTTATGAAATTAATCAATGAAGTCTTGAAATATTTCATTGGGAATTTTTTAATTGTGTATCTTGATGATATATTGATCTTCAGTAATACCGAGGAAGAATATTTGAGACATTTAACTCTAGTGATGAGGAGGTTGCAGCAAGAGAAGTTGTTGATAAATATGAAGAAATCGTCTTTTATGAAGACATAACTCATTTATTTGGGGTTCTCGATCTCTTCAAATGAGTTGAAGATGGATCCTGAAAAGGTAAGTGAAATAAAAGAGTGGTCGTCACCAAGGAATATCTTTGAAGTTGGAAGCTTGAATGGACTAGCCATTTTTTACAGGTAGTTCATCAGGAATTTTAGTGGAATTTTTGCATTAATGATGGACATAGTCAAGAAAATACATAAATCTTTTCATTGGACAGAGGAAGCAAAGAAAAGTTTCAAGTTGTTGAAAGACACGATAACTAGATAGCTAGTTTTGGTTCTGCCAGACTTTGGTAATACATTTCAAGTGAGATGTGACGCAAGTGGATTTGTGACTGGAATAGTCTTAAGTCAAGA
The DNA here is from genome assembly GCA_009831015.1 of Picea engelmannii. Lineage (NCBI taxonomy): Eukaryota > Viridiplantae > Streptophyta > Pinopsida > Pinales > Pinaceae > Picea > Picea engelmannii. The sequence continues at coordinate 73,850 of ML778269.1, read as the reverse complement.
CAACAGACTAGTTGCATACTTCAGTGAGAAGCTAAACGATGTCAAGATAAATTATTCCACGTATGATAAAGAACTTTATGCAGTCATACAAGCACTGAAGAAATGGAGGCACTACCTAGTTCTGAAAGAGTTCGTTTTGTATAGCGACAACTAGGCCTTACATTTTATAACCAGACAAGAGAAACTAAACCAGAAAAATGCAAAATGGGTTGAATTTATGCAGAAATTTACTTTTGTTATAAAGCACATTTTTGGAAATGCTAACAAGGTTGTTGATGCATTGAGCAGGAAATGTTTGATTCTGCAGGAGTTTTGTGTGAATACCTTAGGTTTTGTAGCATTAAGGAAATGTACAGAGATGATTCAGATTTCAAGGATGCTTATGAAGCATGTGAGAATCATGTTCTGAGAGATAGAAGCCAATGGATTGAATATTTAATTCAGGATGGACTGTTGTTCAAAGGAAATCAGTTGTGTGTCCCGAAGAGTTCTATGAGAGAAAACCTTTTCAAGGAAAAACATAGTGGAGGATTGGTTGGACATTTCAGCCATGATAAAACATTTGCACAACTAAACAATTTGTATTATTGGCTAGGGATGAGGACAGATGTCAAGAAATTTGTGAATAGATGTAGAATTTTCTAGCACGCAAAGGGGAAAAGACAAAATATTGGTTTATATCAACCATTGTCAATACCAAAGAGGCTGTCGGACATGGTAAACATGGATTTTGTGTTAGGACTGCCAACGACACAGAGAGGTTGCAATTCCATATTGATGGTAGTTGATAGATTTTCAAAAATGGAACATTTCATTCCATGTCAGAAAACCAGTGCTGCAACACACATTGCAAATATTTTCTTCAAAGAAGTTGTTCGACTTCATGGTTTACCCAAGAGTATCGTTTCATACAGAGATACCAAATTTTTTGGCCATTTTTGGAGGACACTATGGAAGAAGCTGGGGACAAATCTATCTTTTATCTCAACATATCACCCTCAGACGGATGGACAAACTGAGGTAGTAAATCAAATTTTGGGAGACATATTGAGGAGTTTAATAGCTTAACATCATAGTAAGTGGGATCAGATTCTACCGCAAGAGGAATTTGCATATAAAAACTCAGCTAACCAGAGTACAAGACATAGCCCATTCCAGATAATGTATGGAATGCAGCCAAGAGGAGTATCTGAGTTGAGAGACTTGGAGAAAAATGAGTTTAGAAGGGTTGGAGCCAAGGATTTTGCAGCAGAGATGTAAGAGCTCCATGGTAAAATTAAAGAGCGGTTGCAGAGTTCCAACCAAGAATACAAGTGCAAATCAAATCAGCATAGAAGAGATCTTCAATTCAAAGTGGGATATTTAGTCTTAGCACATCTAAGAAAAGAAAGGTTCCCAAGGGGAACATATAATAAGCTGAAGATGTAAAAGACAGGGTCATGTAAGATCTTACGAAAATTTGAGGCCAATGCTTACGAAATAGAATTGGCAAATGATGTGGGAATATCACCCATATTCAACATAGTAGATATGTATCCTTACAGATAAGATGAAGTGAGAGGAGAAGATAATCAAAAGTAAGTTCAGTGGGTCAAGCAGATGCCTGTAGCTGAAATGTTGCAGATGGAAAAGATCATTGATCAGAGAGTTGGTAAGAAGACCCTAAGGAAGACATATTTTGAATATTTGATAAAGTGGAAGGCACAATCGATTGAAAATGCCAGTTGGGAAAGAGAAGAAACATGGGTAGACGGTGCAGGAGCTCATGGACAAGAGTCCATGAATTTTTCATCCAGAGTATGATGCAGGATCATCACTAGCAAAGTGGAAGCAGAGGACAGCTAGATATGCACTAGCACACATTTTGAATATATTTTGAATTTCAAAAGGATGGAACATTAATGTAATATCTGGAGAGACGTAAGTTCTCTTAAATGTTTTCGGAATTGTAACGCAAATCTTGAGCAGTTCTCTCATATGTTGGTTGGAGGCATTTAATGTAATAAATGTAAATTAGTTGTAGCCTTTAATTTCGATAAGATAGCTTAGAGTTGTAGGAGGGAAAACTCAAGGAAGCTCCCTCATATGTATGGTATTATAATTATTCTCATTGTATGAGTAGAAGTTGTAGAGAAAGAGAGCATAGAAGAATAGAGAAGAACAGAGCCTATAGAAGTTGTATAACAAGATAGTTGTTCTTATAGAAACCATGTACAGAAGCACTTGAATTAATATAAGAATGCTTTGACTCAATTTCATGGTGTTGATGTGGTTATTGTTTGCATCTATTGAATGGTATTTTTACAATTTTCTTATATGTTTTGTTATGCATTTGTTTCAATTCTTTATGTGTATGATTTCATGTTGAATGTATGAAGTTTGTGAGAGGGAGAGGATAAGTTTCAATTTCTTTTCGTCTTGAGAATTCCTGCAAGGAGTGCAGTGAAAGTCCGCAAGGAGTGCATTGACGAGATTCTGGGTTTTACCTCAAAAAATATCAGGAGAGATAGAGTTGTTCTTATACCAACAGAAGTGCAGTATAGCACAAAACCGTTGATTGGATATTGGAGTTTCAACATTTCGGGAGTCAGAAGCGTGGAGGAAATGACAACCTGGAAGTCGTGAGTTGAGAAGTCCTAACTTCGTGAAAAAAAATAGTTGAAACATTAGAACTTGGGAGGTTCAAGACCATTGATCTGTACCAAGGAAGTCATGGATTCAAACTTCGGAAAAAGGGATAAGAGTCACATCGTGAACTCACGAGTCATGAAATCATGATGCACTCGGAGGACAGGCCCTAGGATTTGGTTGGAGATCATATGGTGGAAGCATAAGAGAGGAGCTAAGGATTGTTAGCCCATTTCGGGGTTTTGAGTAGTGGAGGAGTTGGGGTGACTCATAGCAGGAATCCCAAAATCATGAAACGCGAAGTTGCGAACTGGAAGGCTTCTTTGGGTTTAAGCTAGTGGTGATCCAAAAATTAAGGTATTACTTATCAATTGCAAGTTATTTTAATGTACTTTAGGAATCAGATCGATAAGAATGAAAAATACATAAACTTATTATCTTTTTTGCGGAATATCAAATGTGACTTTTACTTGATGCTTATTAATGAATAAAGAGATCAACCATTAATATCCATGCTGAAAATGAAGAGAATAGAACAACAAAAATAGAAAGAGAAATAGATACAAGAGGTTTATAACGAAGTTCACCAATCGTCGGCTATGTCTCCGAGCCCACTTCCAAGTGGAGGACCTCTTTATTGCTCTTTAAAATGCTCAAAGTTCTCTTACAATGCTCTTTGTTGTTACATTACATGCTTCATTTCTGTTGTGCAAGACCTCCTTGCTCAGATTCGCGCATGCAGCATCAAACTCTTCTCAAAAACATGGCAAAATTGCCTCTCAAATCATGAGAAAAGGCCAAAATTTGCAAACTGCCCCTTCAAAAACCTGCATCAAAAAGTTTCCCACAAGCTTCAAAAAGCCCAGCTCTTATAGTTTTCAAGGAAAAAATGAGGAATGCCAACTTCCCTCAATATCTGGCCTCTTTCTGGGACCAAATCCCCCTTCAAATGGCCTCAAAATCCTCAAAAAACCAATTTATGGGCATAATATCAGTCAAGATAATTTGAAAATACCAAAAACTAAAGTAAAAACCCATTTTTTTACATAAATTTCGGCTTAAGCCCCCCAAAATGTGGTGTGTTCCCTCTATATATGGTCATATGCAGTTAATATGGCCAGTCACTAGCCCAAAGGGCTAAGCGCTGGCTCTAACCATTCGCTAGCTCATGAATTCATGGCGCATAGCATGGAACCTTCGGCCTAAAGATAAAAACGCATGCACCCTTCAAGGGATAGCCCCTGGTCTTGTGGGATCCCCGAAATCTGAGGGCGAACAAGATTAAGCACTGGTGGTTATGGGTCGCGCCCCTCGGTTGTATGTTATGACAATAGAACATGAGCGGGGGCTTAGCCCCAGCCCCCTCCTCCGCGCTATACCAAATATCACACCTTTTATATATTAATATGTGTTACATAAACAAGAATCATTTATGGCATGTTGATGGTTGGAACTTTACCAAAGCACTTGAACTTGGTGGGTGGTCATGGGTTCAAAACCCATGGACCCCCCAAAATTTTTGAACTTGCCATATGAATTGTTGTCTGGGTGCCACGTGGTTTTCCATGCCTGAGCCACGTGACACCATCTCATTTGCCCAAACTTTGCCATGTGTGTAACTCTGATTGGATCTGCCATCCACATATGCCCAGTCAACTGCTGCCACTTGTCACACTGCCATTGGTCCAAGTCTACATCATTAGGTGTCATTGGTGATGTCATGTTGTTGTCATGTTGACGTCAACATTGACTTTTCTCCAGTCCTTTGACTTTTTAGCTATTTGAGAAAATGATCGGAGTATGGTAACTCTCGCATACATCATCCATTTGAGAAAGTAAATATACTGTCAGAATCAACGCGACAAGTCGGTCGCAATGGAACTAGTTTCATTCAATTATAAGAACTTTGATTTTTGAGCATTTTCTAAGCCTAGGGAGCCTCCTGGATCACTCCTCCCCACTTTGGAAGCTTTTGGACCACCAAAATTATGATTTTACTCAGGTAAGAAGTGAGGGTATTTCCTCCCCACTTTGTCTTATATCATCCATCCTCTCTGTTGGGATAATGATAACCTGACTAATCACAACAAACATGAAAACTGAGATAGCATTGTTTATCAAAGTAATCATTTCATTTATCGCACAATCATCTACATTATTTGTTGCACATTGCATCCATACACCACTAAACAACAACAAACTAATCAACAATACTGAGTATGCAAATGAAAATGACAAAACATGCTTCCCCTTTTGAACAGGAAGAATAATAGAATTATGCAGATGAACCTTATGTTGTACCTCCAGTGACACTTCATGACTGTTTGAAACATATGGAATCATCTCATGTTTAGCATCAATAACCTCATGTTTTGTTACAGACATAAGTGTTAAAAAAATTCTTGCATTTACCAATTTTTTTAACTACCCTGTAGCTGCAAAAGACCTGTCATTTTTCATGCAATGAGCACAAACAATGTACTCTTTCCCATCTTTATTGAAGCAATATTTATTCTCCTCCCTATAGAATATGGCTTTCCTATCATAAAGGTGTGGGATTCCCAATACAATTCCACATATGTCTAGTGGATTTATATCAAGCTCTACTTCATCAACATAATTAGAAGTGATTGCAAACTTGATTTTACATTGTTTGGTTACTTGCAAATTATTATCACCTCATATCCACCCCAATGGATATGGTTTAGGATGTGACTTAGTTTCAAGTCCCAAGTTATTTACAACCTCTTCACTGATTAGATTGGCTTGTGATCCACTGTCTACACGAGTATCAACTTTAACATTATGTGTTATAACCCTTATTTAGAAAAGTTCACTCCTTTTACACTCATCATTTACATCAACTGAACTAGAAGAGATAGAACTTGCAACATAATTTATACCTCAGATTCCCATAGCTACAACCTGTGTCTCATTGCCAGAATCTGATCCAATATCCACTTGAACTATCATAGTTGTGGTGTTCTTCCTTCCTTGATTGGCATACTTCTTTGGCTTCATTTCAGGATGTAAGGTCCAACAATGATCTTCATCATGACCTACCTTCTTGCAATGCTGAAAAGTAGGCTTCTCCTTTCTTGTCGTGGTCATCTTCTTCTCTTTCTTTTTCCCTACATCCTTTATTTGCCAAGTATCTGTAGAAACACTATCACCAACATTCCCTTTACTTGATTCAATGTGAATGGATTGTACACATACTTCATCAAAGTTAGAAGGATTTAGCATAAGAATAGTGTTCTTGAGATAAGAATGTAAACCACCAATATATTTTAGGAGTGTCTCTTGTCTATATAATTGAATACCCAAATTTAAGGCTTTCTTACGAAATATATGAGTATATCCATGTACACTTTGACATTTTGATTGCCTTAAACATTTCTAATTCATCATTTCTTGTTGCATGTAGGCTAAAGGGTAAAATTGTTGTTTTAATGAAAAAACAAAATCATTCCAGGAAGAGATTGTTTTACCACTTTTCTTAAGATCATCTCTAGTTCTGCTTTCCCACCATATGAGAGTTGTGCCTCCCAATTTTAGACTTGCTAGTTGGATCTTAGTTTCATCATCAACAATCTTTTGTATCCTGCAATAGACCTCTAATTGTCTCACCCAATTATCTATCTTTTCTACATCTAATTCACCATCATAAGTGGGTAATTGAAACTTTACATCTAACTTTAATAATGACATATAAGAAGAATGATGAGTTTTTTTCTTATCCTTGCAGGAATGTACACTTGCTTCATTACTAGATGATGAGGATGAAGGAGAAGAAGGTATTGAAGGTCCACCACCTCCAACTCCTACTTCTACTCTTACCAAAGATTAACCTTCCTCAACTTTTGGATTCTTTCACTGACCTCTTTCATGGTAAAGCTCCTCTAACATGGCTTGCATCAATTTAAAGGCCTTGAAGAAATCGTCTTCAAATTTGAAGGGACCCAATTTCCGTGGAGAATACATCTCTTACTTATGCGATCACCTTTGAATCTCTGTGTCAAGAGCCTTAAGTTCGCCTTCTCCTCGCTTGAGTTTTTCTCTCGTGAGAATCCAATGCTTGTAATTCCTATCAAACCTTCAAAACAAAATGATCTGATACCATAAACTTGATCCAAAAATGAAGGTATTACTGATCAATTGCAAGTTATTTTAATGTACTTTAGGCATCGGATCGATAAAAATGCGAAATACATAAACTTATTATCTTGTTTGCGGAATATCAAATGTGACGTTTACTTCATGCTTATTAATGAATAAAGAGATCAACCATTAATATCCATGTTGCAAATGAAGATAATAGAACAAAAAAAAAGAAAGAGAAATAGATACAAGAGGTTGATAATGGAGTTCACCAATCGTTGGCTACGTCTCCGTGCCCGCTTCCAAGTGGAGGACCTCTTTATTGCTCTTTAAAATGTTTAAAGTTCTCTTACAATGTTCTTTGTTGTTACATTCCATGCTCCATGTCTACTATGAAATACCTCCTTGCTCAGATTCATGCATGCACCATCAAACTCTTCTCAAAAACATCGCAAAACTGCCTCTCAAATCATGAGAAAAGGCCAAAATTTACAAATTGCCTCTTCAAAACCCTGGATCAAAAAGACTCCCACAAGCTTCAAAAATCTTGGTTCTTATAGTTTTCAGGGCTCAGATGAGGAATCCTAACTTCCCTAAAGATATGGCCTCTTTTGGGATCAAATCCCCCTTCAAATGGCCTCAAAATCCTCAAAAAACCAATTTTTGGGTATAATATCAGTCAAAAAAATTTAAAATACCAAAAACTATAGTAACAACCCATTTTTTACATAAATTTGGGCTTAATCCCTCAAAAATGTGGCACACGCCCTCTATATATGGTCATACGCAGTTAATATGGCCAAGCGCTAGCCCAAAGGACTAAGCGTTGGCCCTAACCATTCGCTAGCTCCTGAATTCGTGGCGCATAGCATGGAACCTTCAACCTGAAGATAAAAACATGCGTGCCCTTCAAGGGATAGCCCCTGGTCTTGTGGGATCCCAAAAATCTGAGGGCAGACAAGCTTAGGTGCTGGTGGTTATGGGTCGCGCCCCGTGGTCGTATGTTATGACAATAGAACATGGGTCGGGGCTTAGCCCCAACCCCCTCCTCCGCGCTATACCAAATATCACACCTTTTATATATTAATATGTGTTACATAAACACAAATAATTTATGGTACGTTGGTGGTTGGAACTTTACCAAAGCGCTTGGACTTGGTGGATGGTCGTCGGTTCAAAACCAATGGACCCCCAAAAAATTTTGAACTTACCATATGAATTGTTGACTAGGTGCCACGTGGTTTTCCATGCCTGGGCCACGTGGCACCATCTCATTTGGCTGAACTTTTCCACATGTCCAACTCTGATTGGATCTTCCATCCACATATGCCCAGTCAACTGCTACCACTTGTCAAACTTCCATTGGTCCAAGTCTTCATCATGAGGTGTCATTGGTGATGTCATGTTTTCGTCATGTTGACATCAACATTGACTTTTTTTCCAGTCCTTTGACTTTTTAGTTGTTTGAGAAAACGATCCGAGTACGATAACTCTTTCATACAACATCCATTTGAGAAAGTAAACGTACTATCAGAATCAGCGCGACGAGTCGGTCGCAACGACACTAGTTTCATTCAATTCTCAGAACTTTGATTTTTGAGCATTTTCTGAGCCTAGGGAGCCTCCTGGATCAAATGGTCACGCTGGTGGTCATGTTGAGTATAATTTTGTGCCTAGTGCTTTTTCATGTGGTTTTATATGCATTGAAGGTTCTAGTGGGAACTAAAGAGCCATTTTGGCTTAGGGAAATTGGAAGATCCAAATACCAAGAGGTCAAGCACACCCTACTGAGGTAGGGGCTCTACCTCACTAAGCCTGAAAAATTTTACACTCAAGATGAAAAATTCTTCAAGATTCTCAACCTCATCTTCTTTATTCATCATCTAATTCTTCATGACTTCTTCCATTCTTTTTTCCTCTTCAAGTCGGATATTCAAGGAGATGATTTCATCTTCAAGTTTTCTTTCTTGTCGACTAGATTCTGGTTCACAATTATTTTCCTTTTCAATCTCAGGATTGTCTTCTATTTCATTGGGATTTTATGTCTCATAAATTCCAATATTCAAGTAAGGGAATTCAATTTCAATATGTCCTACTTCTTCACAATTAAAGAAAAAATACTCACCTCTGTTTACTTCTTCATCATCTCTATTGTCACCTGCTTCATTCTCTTTTGCTCCTTTCCTTGCATAAATATATTGTAGGCTATCCCAAAGATCTTTGTCTAATGCATATTGTGCCACTTTGGTTTTTACTGAATCAAGTAATCCTTCCATGATAAAATCCATTTCTATATTCCTGTTCCTTTTCAAATCCTTCTTGGTTGCAGTCTTCAAAGGGTTCTTTGGAGTTGTGTACCTTGTCACAACTGATTTCCAAATATCACATCTATGTACCTGCGAAAATGGTTTCATTCTATTTCTCCATATTTCATATTTCAGACCATTTTTACCATTGAAATGTGGTACTTCCATCTTATACATATCAATACTTTCCATGATCTACCTTCCAGTGGTTAAATGGTTTCTTGAAGGAACCTTATCTGATACCAATTGTTGGATTACTAAGAGACCGGGGGGGATGAATCAATATGAGCAAAATTGGTACTTTCAATCACAATATAAAACCTCAAATAATATCATGAGAATTCAAAACATCATAATTCAATGCATATACATCACATGAACACAGTATACTATAATTTTACATGGAAACCCAATGTGGGATAAAACCACAAAATGTTTTTCTTATTCATCAAAGAGTACATTCAATGGAATCACCAACTTCCTATTTCTCCAGCTACAACTGGAAGGAGGCTCTAACCCCTATTTACAAGATGCAATCTAAAGGAAGCTCCAACTCCCTAATTTTCTAGCTCCAACCAAAAGGAGGCTACAACCCCCTTTCCTTTCCCCATCCAACCTCATTGAAATATAAATGTAGACCAATCTGTAACTACCACATAAACTTATCTCTATCCCTATCACTGGACTGATATACCATAGCTGTCATAGTCAACCTGTCACCACAACATGTCACTCTAAACCTATCACAACTGTTCGAAAACATAGGTATTCCAACATAGGATGAACACCTTCAGTAACCACTCACATAACCAGATCAAAGATCAACACACCGATGTTTTCATGTGGTAAAACCCCTATGTGGAAACATCCATGGCCCCAACCAATGCAACCACTTGGAGCAGTTTATTAATTCAAAGAAAAAGATTACAGAGAGATTTTACAATAGAGTTTCTCACAATCGATCATCGACAAATGACCCTCCATGCTCTTTAAATAGAGATCATGGACCAATCGGGTGTTAAGCCACAGATCAATGGCCATTAAGGTCGAGGAGAGTATGAACCGTCAGATCACTCTATGTCGGGAACATATCATGACCATCAGATTTCCTACCTACAAATGCATACTAATGCATACTAAAGAAACACACGTTTACCTAACGACATATTAGACCAAGTAGATGTTAACTAACTCCTAAGTGTCTAAATATCCTAACATCCCCCCTTAAGAACAACTTGGGATAGGATTGAAGGATTTACAATGATGACACAATAGGATAAGGAAGGAGGCATTAATGCCTATTCCACCTTAATGACAACTTCCTGAACTCCTAACATAGATAGAAGTTTGGAAAACTTCACTTATGTAAGAGACTTTGTGAAGATGTCTACAACTTGATCTTCTGTAGAGAAAAAGAGCACTTCAATAACTTGATCATGATTGAGCTTTCTGATGAAGTGGATGTGTATCTCGATGTGTTTACTACGTTGATGTTGAACTGGGTCTTTCGCGAGCTTGATGGCACTTTGATTGTCACACCAAAGGCCAGTCAGATGATGGTGCTGGAATCCAAACTCTGAAAGGATCTATCGAAGCCACAGGGCTTCCTGACTTGGATTTACCACTGATCGTTACTCTACTTCTGCTGAAGAAAGTGCAATAGACTTTTGTTTCTTACAAGCCCAAGTGACAGGTCCTGAACCAAGGCTGAAAACATAGCCTGCAGTAGACTTCCGATCATCGGGGTCGCCAGCCCAATCTGAATCAGTGAAACCAACCAATAAGGGAGTCCCCCCGAAACTGTAATGTATCCCAAACTGAACAGTACTACGAACATAACGAAGTATCATTTTAGTTGCTTTCCAATGACTTTCATGGGGTGTTTTCATATATCAGGCAACACCACCACCAACAAAGGAAAGATCAGGACAAGTATGAGTCAAGTATAAGAGGCTACCAACTGACTGACGATACAGGGTGGCATCAACTTTAGGAGAAGCACAGGTGGAAGAAAGCTTGACTCCAGACTGGAAGGGAGAAGGGGTTGGTTTACAATCGTCCATGTGAAATAAATGAAGAAGGTCACAAGCATACTTAGACTGGGAAAGAAAAATTCCTTCATTAGTTTGCAAAACTTGGAGGCCAAGAAAATAGTGCAAAAAGTCTAAGTCTGTCATTTCAAATTTCTTCTTAAGGCTGGTTTTCACATGGGTTAAAAGTTTTGAGTCACTACCAGTAAGGATAAGGTCATCAACATAAAGGACAAGGATGATGAGATGGCTTCCTACTTTCTTGGTATAGACATTAGGATCAGAATGGCATCTAGAGAATCTAGTGGCAATAAGAAAGCTATCCATTTTGGCATACCAAGCTTAGGGAGCTTGCTTGAGAACATAAAGAGATTTCTTGAGGCGAAAAACAAGGCTACAGTCATTCTGGACATAACCAGGAGGTTGTTCCATGTAGATTTATTCTTTCAAATCTTCATGCAAGAAGGCAGATTTAACACCCATCTGATGGACCTCCCATTTATGTGAGGCGGCAAGGGAAAGAACAAGGTAGATGGAATTCATTTTGGCTACAGGGGCAAAGGTTTCATTATAGTCAATGCCTTCAACTTG
>ML778269.1:12334-59609 GCA_009831015.1 Picea engelmannii | reverse complement strand
ATAAAAGGTAGATACAAACACAGAATATGCACTACCTAACTTAGAAAGAATAAGATATATGCAACACTCTTCCTTCATTACTATCTTACATTCTTCACATAAAATTCTGAGTGTTTTAAACTTAGATAGATAGTCTCCAAGGCAAGAAAAATCACTTGGACTCAAGGTCATTATTTGATTTTCTAACTGTTGTGCTCGAATAATATCGAGTTTACCAAACATAGATTCAATCTTGTCCCAAGATACTTCGGGTTCATCAATTCCTTGAAGGTGGTACCTTAGATAAGGAGAGATGGACATTCCAATTAGTCCACGTGCTTCATCATTCCTATTATCCCATTTGGCTTTCTTATCATCATCAATGGGGGTTGTTTCTTTTCCCATGGTAATCCGGTATAGGCCTTTACTTCTTAATAAATCTTCCATATGGGATCTCCATTGGAAGTAGTTGTTGCTGGTAAGCATGACAGTACTTGTAGAAGCCATATTAAATATGTAGATAATGTGGATTTAAGAACTGAAACTAAATATCTCAAAAAATTGTGCGGTTTAAAAAAAAACGTCCCTGAAAACGGACTTCCGATGTGAGAGTTATGCCCCTTTTAAAAAATGCATAAACGGTAACCAAATAACCACGTGATAGTGTAAGCTACTTTTATGAAGTGACCCACTTTTATAAAGAGAAGCGGGGATCGCTTTTACAATGAGGTTACCTTATAACAGAAAAGTTTCATGCAAAATAACTCTAAAATAAAATATAAATCTACTTATAGTGATTCACTTTTATACTTGAAGTGAAATGCACTTTACAATTTTTAGCATGAACTTTTTCAAAAAAAGTAACAAAAGAGAGACTTGAACTCAAGACCTCTTTCTTAATAAGGAAAGTTTTAACCAAATGGTCTAGAAAAAAATATTGTAATGTTCAGAAGGAGGATTGGGGGTGTTGTTGTTGTTGTGGAAGACGTCCTTGGAGAGCATGCTCCAAAAAAACTCTTTTCACACAAGAAAAAAAATTTCTCTTCTCGATGACAACAAGGGTTAGATCTCGGTTAGCTTACCCGGAAGATGCACCTTCTCCTATCTATTTATGATTTTCCGAGATCGCACAAGGTGCGGGGAAAAGAGAATATGCATATCTAAAAGAGTAGCAGCTCGGAAGTAAAAAATACAAACCGAAATAAAATCAAAACTTTGCAAAAATTTTAAAAAAACGCGTATTCAGACTTTATACCTCCGGATCTGACTGTAATGGCCGTATCTTGGGCAAACGGAAACCTTTTCGAGTGAAACGAAAAGTGTTCCTAAATGAAACAAGTGCTCCAGACGTAATCAAATAGTCCTCTTAGCCCATAAATGTATGGAAATGCCAGAAAATGGAGATGAGGCAACTCGGCTTCACGATCTCGATCTACAACAAGAACGGGTCTTCAAACAGGCTCTGATACCATGTTCTAAAACACATGTATTCAAACAGAGGACGAATACCTTCAGTAACCACTCACATAACCATATCAAAGATCAACACACCGATGTTTTCACAAGTTAAAACCCCTACGGGGAAACATCCACTGCCCCAACCAACGCGGCCACTTGGAGCAATTTATTAATGCAAAGAAAAAGATTACAGAGAGATTTTACAAGAGAGTTTCTCACAATTGATCATCGAAAAATGACCCTCCATGCTCTTTAAATAGATATCATGGACCAATCGGGTGTTAATCCACAGATCAATGGTCGTTAAGATTGAGGAGAGTATGAACCGTTGGATCACTCTATGTCGGGAACATATTGTGATCATCATATTTCCTAACTACAAATGCATACTAATGCATACTAAAGAAACACACTTTTACCTAACGACATATTAGATCAAGTAGATCTTAACTAACTCCTAAGTGTCTAAATATCCTATAAAACCTTTGATCTTGTATCTAACCTACAGTATGTGATCACATACCTGCATACCTTCCTCAAATTTAGCAACGATGGAATAACATATTCATCAACCTTTACCTCAATCTCACAGGACTAGTTGTGGATTAGTCACAAACCCTAACTTTCAATAATAATAAATATGTACCTATAACAAATAAAGGTATGAAACTTGTACCAAACCTTCTTCCGTATGTCTTGGGAAACTCCTCTAATTTTCACTCCTTGAATCATTCCCAAAAAGGAGTTAGAGAGAAAATGGCAGACCTTGTTGAATTCTGGCCTATTCTAGAGAGAGAACTTGTACGACATGCCATGTGTTCAATATTTGATATATTATTTTAAAAATTATAAAAAACAAGAAATAGCTTGTACTCCTTCCATTTCAATTGGTCTCACATCATTTTGATTTTCTATGAATAAGTTATTACTATTTTACCTGAAACACCTGTTTAAAACTAGTTTCAGGTCTAGTCAAAATCCTTATCTTCCATAGAGTGTATCTCCAAAAGTACAATGACCCAGAAGATAAAATTTCTACCATAGGTACCTTGATATGTCTTCTCAATATCCTATAATTTCCTCTATCTGAATCACTTTACAAAAAACGTTATAATGAAAATGGTAAGATAACCTTTAAATAACATACCTTAGAACTCATCATCACAAAATTCAACCTCCCTTGGATTTTTGACATTCTTTACTTCACCTTCCCTCTAAAATTTGTCTCATTTCCTCAAATATCCAACCTATATTCTTAGAAGTAATATTCAATTGACTCTTCTTTGTGTTTTAATGAAGATCTCATGAAACTAACATTCAACTTGTTAACTTTTGATGCAACTGTTAACTTCTGATGAGGATCTCATGCTACTAACATGCACATGCAACCGACATGCATCTTACATGCAACTTGTTAAATTTTGTTTACAATCTCATGATGATATGCAAATCACATACAACTCAGATGCAACTTGTTAACTTATGTTTACGATCTCATGATGACATGCAACTCACATGCAACTCACATCCAACTTGTTAATTTTTGTTTACAGTTACTTTGGCATGCATGCAACTCACATGCATCTTGTTATCTTTTGTTTACAACTACTTAACCCATAATTAATTTCTTGTTGCAACAAATTCACCCTTAATTAATTTCTTGTTGCAACCACTTTGACTAGTCAATCTTCTTGATGACCTTCTAGTGGATTCTAGAATAATTAACTTCTTGTTGACCTTCTAGGAGCTTCTAGATTATTCTTGAGGGTTCTCCAACTTCACAGAGCCATATCTCCTCAACCATGAGGAACTACATGGTGTATCATATACCACCATAAATGACATGGTGAATACTATCCATCTATGATAGTCTTAACTACAAGTACATTGACCTTCATGTCTTTATTCCTCAATCAAATGTGAGTTTCATGACCATACCTTCAGTGCTACTGAAATTATTCAAGTGCATCCAACACAACTGTTGACATCAACTGACATCAATGACAACTAACTCACCATTAATCTCAATCATATAAATGAAAACCAACTATCCAACAATATCATCCACATCTTTGGGCTTCTGGACTTCTGCAAGGGTTGACATCAATGAAAACCAGTTGTCCAAACCAGATATCCAACATCTACAACAAGATTACAACACTTATCCTGAATTTTCCATTTAGTTTAGAACACTCTCTTTCTTTGTTCAGGATATTCTTATTCCTTTGTCTCTTGCTTGAGTAATACTCTTCTCAACATCATGATTTCTCCTTTTTCTTGATTAAGTACTTCCACATTCACACCGACAACTGTTGTCTCATTTACCTGGGTGAAATTCTTTCTAGCCTCATTGCTTCTTACTGCGTTTTGTCTCTTCGAACATTCTGATGCTTTGTGACCCTCTACGCCACATATATAACATGTAATTACATAGTTACCTCAACCAAAACCTCTACCTCTACCATCACTTCTTACTCCTCTTGTATTTTGACTATTGGTCACTTCATCCTCCTTCTCATTATATTTAGTAGCACTTTTTCTACCACTACCTCTAGTTCCTTTTCCCTGAAACCTTTGGTGCAATCTTTTGTCAATATTTTCTTCCACTTTCAAAGAAACCTAATAGGCCTCATCTACATTATGAAAGTAATTTGTAATAATATCATAATGAATATGGTACTTCAACCCATTCACATATCTTACCACTCTTTTATACTTCAGTTCTTTTATCCCTGACCAATGTGATAGCTTGAAGAATTCTTTAGTATATTCATGCACTGATGTCCCTTTTTGCCTAAAATTATGTACTTATCTACACAAGTTCTATTGGTAGTCAACATGTAAAAATTTATCTTTGATTTTACTAACCAAATTCTTCCAATTTTTAATCTTCTCTAATCTATTATCTATTATGCCCTTCTGCAGCATATCCCACCAAAGTCCAGCATTTCCTTTCAATTTTGTAATGGTAAAATGAACACAATTGGGATCTTGAAAATTCTCATAATCAAAGTATATTTTGAGCTCTCCTATCCAATCTATAAGAGTTTCATCCCTCATACTTCCATTGTAGCATGAAACTTCAACCCTCATGCTACCTCTGTTATTCAAGAAGGATATAAAACACATTATTGGGTCTCCTTCCTCACCATTTTGTTCAACTTCAATATCTTCCTCAGATATTGATATGATGATGATGATGATGATGATTAACATCCACTGAGACTAATTGGTCTAACAGACCTTAATAAGGTATGTGATTACTTCAATTTCTTTAAAATTGTATTTCTATGCTCAAAAAGCATTGACAAAACTGTTCCAAGATCAACATAGTTTTGATGACTTAGGAGGTTAGGAAAGTCAGTAATGTCGAAATCATTTTTAAATTGGGATCTAATATGGGTATAGGTAGGGAAATCCAAGAGGAAGTGTTTTTCATCTTCTAATCGCTTAGTGTCACAAAGGTGAAAGATTATTTCATTCCATGGTGTTTTGGGAGTTTTCCAATGCCCAGTTTCACTATGTAGCTCATGAGAGTTTGTTCTTATTTTAGCAATGTTGAATTTCTTATTTGCACTTTTCAAAACAGAGAGATAATTTTGAACTTCTAAATTGGGGTTGACCACCTACTTGTAATATCTAAATTTTCTTTTATCCACTAATTCTTTATCACACCACATATTCTCCTTAAATTTATAAGTGATAATATTTGTAATATTATTGATATTATTGATATTCTACATTTTTATTTTTTATTATTTTCGTTTTCTTCGGCTTTAAAATGTGGACTCCCCCTGCCTTTAAAATGTGGATTTTTACTGGTTATTTACATTAATTTCAAGGGATTTGCTATCTTCCCTTTCGAGTTAGTATGTTTTTTGGTTACGTAGTTTTGAATTTTTAATCGATTTAGAAATTTGATCGATTTTTTGAGCATTTGGGTTGGTTTAAAATGGGGAAAAATCCCTAAGTAAGGTTTTGAATTTGTGACCTCTTAAGAAGAAAGACATGTTCTTAACCATTAGGCCCACTCAGATTGTATTAGATATTATCTAGATAATCTTGTTCAAATACTCATTCCCTACATCTAAACAAATAAAAATTGTTTGTATTGGTTATTTATGTTAATTTCAAGAGATTTAATGGGATGTGATTTCTTGAACTTTGGTACAAGAGTATACTAACACTTGGGGTTCAGTTTATATATAAATATATTTTAAAAAGTTAGCTCAATCAATTAAACCATCCTCTTAAGTCATGTTGTAGATGGGGAGGCCATGAGTCATAGGGACAAATCAAGCACTAGCACTAGAGCCACCCTCCATCCAAATATTCCATAAAAGAGGGGATGTTACGAGGTTTTCCTTGAAAAGTGAATATATATATATATATAGAGAGAGAGAGAGTAATATGCTTAACCTGAAAGAGATAACACAATAAGAAAATATACTCTAAAAATAACAGTAACATTCAATAGAGAGCATAAATATATTATTGATAGCACTAAGAAAGCTTTATTCACTTGCCTCTTCGAGGGAGAAACCTCCAAAATGATCAGAGCTCTCTTACAATAATACTCAAGACAAGATTTCTCATACCTCCTACTCTTATTTATACTTATATTATCTTCTAAAGAACATTCTAGAGGAAGATATTTCTAGAAGCGGAATCTTCTATTAGGACTTCTTACATCGACTTGTTCAACTTTATTTAATAGGCCTTATTAACTAATGTCGGTCTCTATTACATGGAAAATATATCATGCTAACTAATAACCAACTAATAGGGGTTAGGGTCGGATCCTAACATGCCCTCCCCCTTCAAAAGTAGGCTTGTCCTCAAGGTTGAAGATGTGGAAATTGTTGTAGTATGGTAGTTGGTTCCTAAGTCACATCTTCTAGAGACATGTCCTTCCACTTGATCAACACTTCTTTGATAGTTTGGACACGCAAGTTGAGGATGGATTTTGGTTGTAGCCAAATAGATCCTTCTTCATCTAATTCAAGAAGGATGGTTTGAACCCTTCAATTCTGACCCACCACTTTCTTCAAACAGGAAACATGGGACACCAGATATATTTTGGAGGCGGTTGGAAGTGCCAGTTTGTAGGCAACTTGACCAATACGTTTGATAATCTGATAGGGACCATAAAATTTGGTTGCCAACTTATGGTGGCCATGGGATTTGAATGATGTTTTCTTGTAAGGTTGGAGTCTGAGAAACACTGATCACCTTCTTGGAAAACTTGCTCAAAATGATGTTGGTCAGCCTATTGCTTCATACGATTTTGGGCCATGTAGAGGTTATCCTTCAGAGCCGTGAGTGTAGTTGCTCTTACTTGCAATAAATTATCAATAGTATAGACCTTTCATGTTCCTGGAAGATAGGAAGTGAATACAAGTGGTTGTTGGCCATGCACCTTTCATATGGTTTCATTTTGGTTGTCGTATGATAGGAAGTGTTGTACCAACATTCTGCCAAGGGTAACCATTGCACCCATTAATGTTGTTTGTCTGAAGAAAAACATTGCAAGTAGGTTTCCAAACATTTATTGACAATTTTCGTTTGGCCATCCGTCTGGGTTGGTATGTTGTGCTCATGTTCAATTGTGTTCCCTGTAATTTAAACAATTCTTGTCAAAATGTGTTGGTGAAGTTCGAGTCACAATTAGATACAATGGAGGTTGGCATGCCATGCAATTTGAAAATATGATTAATGAAAACTTGTGCTACCATAGTTGGCGTAAAAGGGTGTGGTAAGGAACAAAAATGTGCATACTTGGAGAGGTGATCTGCCACGACCATGATGACGGACTTGTTACTATCTTTTGGAAGGCCCACTATAAAGTCCATAGAGATGTCAGTCCAAAAAGAAGCTAGAATGGGTAACGGTTGTAGAGCTCTTGGTGTCTTGACAGTTTCACCTTTATTGTGCTGGAAAATATCACATTCGGTGACAAAGGTAAGCATGTCCTTCTTCATGTCTTCCCTGAAAAAGGAACGACGAGCATGAACATATGTCATTTGGAAACCAGAGTGACTAGTGAGAGAAGATGAGTGCAACTCATTTAAGATCTTGGGCTTGAGTGTTGAAGTCGGAGACAGAGCCAAGCTATCCTTATACTGGAGGATATTGTCTTGCCAAGTGTAGTTGGGAGGTAGGTTAGGGTCCTCTTGAAGTCGTTGAATGACCTATGATATAGTGGGGTGGGTTAGCCACTCTTGTTGAACTTCCTCAATCCAAGTAGGAACAGGTAAGGATAAGGCAAAGAGGGAACCTTCATCCTCGTGTTGTCTTCACAACACATTTGCCACTACATTGTCTTTGCATTTTTTATATATGATCTCATAATCATAGCCCAAAATTTTAGTTAGCCATGTGTTATGTTCTAGGGAGGATAACCTTTGCTCTAAGAAATGCTTCAAACTATGGCGATTTGTTTTGATCTGAAAACGAAGTCCCAAGAGATATGGCCACAAAGTGTGCACAACATGGAGAATGGCCATCATTTCCTTTTCTTATGTAGATTTTCCCAAATTACGATGACTCAAATCTTGGATAGTGAAAGCCAAAGGTCTACATTCTGTGTTAGAATTGTGTCAATACTAGGGCCAGAAGCATCAAACTCCACAAAAAATGTTTTGTTGAAATCAGGGGTTTCTAATACTGGGGTAGTGCACATGGCCTGCTTTAAATCTGTGAAGGCATGTTCTATTGTAGGTGTCCAATGAAATGCATTCTTCTTAAGGTTCATCAATGGCTGAAAAGTTTTGCCATAATGGTGGACAAATTGATCCATATTAATTTTCGGCACAAAATAAGTGCGGAGATATAATAAAGAAGTGCACATAGATATCGTGGATATCCAATAATATAACATAAATGTATCAGAGATGCAACCATAAACACATAGATACAGTAATACACGATTTATATTAATGAAATAAATGTACAAAGATTGTAAAAATACATAGTGAAAGACTCGCTAGAATGGTAGCAGTTTATCTTTGAGAAGAGATGTGACGGCTACTCGCATTCACAAGAAGATGATTACAATGAGGCTTTGAATGCGTTTTTACAATAAATAGGAAATCCAAAAACCTAACCCTAGGAGATGAAGCGTCAAAAGTCATGTGGGCCTCATTTGGGTAAGTTAGTACATCAACTTCCCAGGACCATAACTTTTGCATACGATATTTGTTTTAGGCGCATGATAGACCATTGGAAAGGTATCGTCGAGGAGATTCATTTTGGGGGCAATATTGAATGAACTTCAATAATGTTCCGCATTTTCCAAAAAAAATCGTTTAGGGTCTCAAACTGGCCCTGGAAGTTAAAAACTGCTAAAAATAGTAAATTACTAAAACTACCAGAAAACTGTTTTGAGCCAGTTGGAAAAGGTGGGTGTCCACCGATATCCACCTGGATCAATCCTCCCTCTTTAGGAAGCAATGTTCTCCATTGCGTTCAGTGCTCAGGAGAGAGGGAAAAATGTTTGTTGAATTTTCATCTTGGTGAGTTGCTTGCCTTGTTGGAGACGTCGTGCTACTCAGTTTGTGGAAGTCTGTCACGAACCTGTTGAGGCTGAGGTTGTTCAACAAGTAGAGCTACATGAGAGGATGATGTGAAAAATGAATCTTTGCACTTTTTTGCAACCTTGTTGACCTACTTTTGTTGGATAGAAGGTGCTTGGGGCGAGGTTGTAGTGGTTGTAGTGCCTTATGTTCCCCTTTGGAATAGATTATGAAGAAGTTGAATTTTGCAGTATGAGATACTACCTTGCGGCACTATTTATGTGGAACAATAGTCGAAAATACCTCTGGTATTTTGTAGAGATGATCCCCTAGAGAAACAATGACACTGTGGGGTCAAGACTCATAAAAAACATGGTGTCTCCACATATATGGCTGCCCCAAGAGAACATCACAGACATCCAGTGGGGCAACATCACATAATACCTCATCCTTGAAGGGCTGGATGTCGTATAACGATCGACATTGCTGGCTGACATGAAGATCTCGTCCTTGGCGAAGCCACCCGATGTTGTATGGTTGCGGGTGTGGGTTTGTTGACAATCCCAACTATTTGATGACCTCTATTGATATGAGGTTCTTTTGGCTTTCATTATCAACAATAAAATGCAGTGGGGTCCCATTCACCCACATCTGTGAATGAAAAAGGCGCTCCCCCTCTTCTAGATTTGTTGGTTCTTCTGGTTGAATTGTTGCGGTCGTGACAATAACAATGGGGTCTGTGTCGATGATTTGTCTTTTACCAGTATTTTCAGAATCAGATTATGAATCAAGATTTGAATCCTTTTCTTTGATCTTGACCACCAATGACTGTTTTGAACGACATTCATCGGTGTTATGTCGAGGGATTTTGTGGAAATCGCACCATTTTTTGGTGTCCTTCTTCGTCTTTCTGTGACCCTTCTTTTACTGTGGCTTAGAATGGTTTTTAGGAAGTTGTTTGTTAGGGTTGTCTTTGTCATACTTTGGTTTTTGCAGATTTTCATATCCGAACTCCCATTTTTTATGGTGACTAAAATTCTTCTCAATTTTAACAACATATCGATAAGCAAAACTGAGTGATGAGATGTCCAAAAAATCCATTTCAGTTTGGATGTATCTGTGTAGAGCCCTGCGGTATTTCATAACCAAATGTCACTCGGAGTCTTTGATACCCAGCTTGGTGGGCAAGGTATGGAAGGTATTGGTGAACTCCGACACTGTTTGACCCCTCTCTTGTCGCAGTGTGGTCCATCTCATGTACTGGTCCTCATAGTTGCAAATAGGGTAATATTGTTCCTTTAACGCATCCACAAAAAAATCCCAAGTGGGCTTGGCCCCATATATTCTAGACTCCTCTGTGGAACTCTACTCCCAGTAAGTTTCCCACCAATGTTTGACATGGGGGAGAGCCTTAAGGAGCGCGAAGATGATCTTTTCTCTGTCGGAAAAATTTTAAACAAAGAAATAACCTTCTAACAGATTTAACCATATATCTAGGGCATCCGCATCTATCTGACCTTCAAATATAGGAATATCAAAATGGACCTATACCTTAAAAGGAAAGGTGCCTCCAAAGTGGTTGCTTGATGAATATGCGCCTGACGCTATCGGGAGGCGTTGAAGGATGTGGGAAAAATTCTCCATCATTTCGTCCCTCTTTCGCATGAGAGCTTGCTCAAGAAACAAATTTATAGGATCGTCTGCTCCATCATTTTTCTTTTCTTCCGCCATGGAGGGTTTCTTGGGCATGCAAGAGTGATTGTCTTCAAGAGAGACAAGCTCGACACCCAACTTACTATACTCTGACCTTGTCGGGGACATGCACTGAAAAAAGATCAAGAGCAGCCTGCTCTGATACCATTGATCTAGATTATTTTTCGGCACGAAATGAGAGCAGAGATATAATAAATAAATGCACAGAGATATCGTGGATATCCAATAATATAATATAAATGTATCAGAGATACAATAATACACAATTTCTATTAGTGAATTAAATGTACAGAGACTGTAAAAATACAGAGTGAAAGACTCGCTAGAATGGTGGTAGCTTATCTCTGAGAAGAGATGTGATGGCTACTCGCATTTGCAAGAAGATGATTACAATGAGACTTTGAAGGCATTTTTACAATAAAAATGAATGCCCCAAACCCTATACATCCAAAAACCTAACCCTAGGAGATGAAGCGCCAAAAGTCATGTGGGCTCCGTTTGGGTAAGTTAGTTCATCAACTTCCTAGGGTTGCAACTTTTGCATACGATCTCCATTTAAGGTGCATGATAGCCCATTGGAAAGGTATCGTCGAGGAGATTCAATTTGGGAGAAATATCAAAGTAACTTCCATATTGCTCCCCATTTTCCCAAAAATGTCATTTAGGGTCTCAAAATGGCCTCGGAAGTTAAAAACTACTAAAAATAGTAAATTACCAAAATTGCCAGAAAATTGTTTTGAGCGAGTTGGAAAAAGTGGGTGGCCATCGATATCCACTTAGTTCACAAATTTTCAGTTACATCTTGTGAGGCCTAGGAAACCATGAAGGCGTTTCAAATTCCTAGGTTGCATACAATTCTTCATGGCTTGAATCTTTTTGGGGTCCACTCTTACCCCCTCATGGCCCACAATGTGTCCCAAGTATTCGACCCCACTCGCCCCAAAAGCACACTTAGTCTTTTTGAGAAACAATTGATTGTATTTTAACAATTAGAGTACTTTGTCCACATGTTGTAGATAAGCATCCCAAGTACGGATGTAAATGAGGATGTCATCAAAGAAAACCAGAACAAACTTCCAAAGGTAGGGCTTCAAGAGTTTATTATTGAGATTTTTGAAGGTAGATGGAGCATTGCAAAGTCCAAAAGGAATTACCAAGAATTCATAATGTCCTTCATGAGAAATAATGTAAATATGAATAATGGTACAATGTAACATTCCCCCAGCCCAACCGAGGGACATTACGATGCGAAATACACATAAAATCGAAATTTCTACTAACTAAAGTAATTCTTTTGTTGTTAGTCGATTTCCTGTAGCTTATAGCTACGAATCTAAAACATGTTTAGTTGATGTCTATAAACATAAAATAGATGCATCTAAAGCACATCCAATTAACATGAATGTAGCTTAATCATTCACACAACAACATATAGATCATTCTCAAATACACATAATTCATGCACAACAATAACACATGTAAATAACATGGCAACAAGATATAACACTTAATTTTCGAATTTGTTGTGCAGCCAGTTGCTTGGGATGGATGTTCCACCCAACCATAGACTGACTGTTCCAATTCTCAACAGCGAGTCTCCCCCAAGTTGAGGGTAGTGATCCACAAAAGAGGGTGGTCTCTCACAGTCCACTCACAACTCATAAAACACATAACCCAATTGATATCCTCCTACAACTATCCAGATTTTTCTACCATCTCTCTTCCTCCTAACCTGCCTAACCCAAGGAATGCACCATTCATTTATCAGGGATAACCCGAGGGATGTGCCATCCATTTATCAGGATTAACCCAAGGAACGTTCCATTCATTTATCAAGGTCTCTCTGGCACAAGTAGCTAGAAATCTCTCAGCTGGGAACTCAATGGAACTTGCTTCTAGGAAAACTACCAACAATAAACACTTGATGTTACAGTGCAACTCACTCTCGAGTTCACTCTTCAGGCCTAACAACCTAGCTCTTCAATATTCAACTCCATAATTCTCCAAATACATTCCAACTTGCTATATAATTTTCCCTCCATGGTTGCACCAACTTCAACCTCTCTTTCTTGCTCTCCACCCCTCATGCACAAAAACTTAATGCCTAAGAAATGTTGTCCCAACCCATATGAATTTCCTCCTTGTTGCTTGTCTTTATTCACTCACAGTCTTCCCCAAGATGGTTGTACTCAACCCCCATGTGCTGAATAACTATGGGATGTGACCACTCACACCCACCCTCTTACATGTATTCAATGATTGGCTTTGGGAACACTCAATCAGAAACTGGAAGGTCCATATACAAATGACAATTTTAGGAAAATGGGTTGAACTAATAAACATGGGTATTTTCCCCTTGGACCCCTCTTGGCCATTATCCTAAACACTTCCCCCTCTTGTGGATTACTTCACCCCCCATCTTTTTTTCATGTCCCCTTAGCAATTGGCATCTCATTTTATTATTAAAACACATAGATACATTCACATATTACATCGCTTGGTCGTAGCCACATAAACATTAATTAAACTAGGGATTATAGTGGGGATGTTACATTTCCCCTCCCATACAATTATGCGTCATCCTCAATGCACACTATGTCGATATACATATATGCAAATGTACATCGCAATACTTAGAAATAAAATTCTACAATTTCACAACTCTAGTAGCAATTCCAACCACAATCTCATGTTCCTCTCAACTCGTTGACCCAAGGAATGCATCATTCATTTATCAAGGCTAACCCAAGGGATGTACCATCCATTTATCAAGGATAACCCAAGTAATGAGTCATTATTTTATCAAGGTCCCCATCACAGTTGTCTAGGACTCTGAGATGTGGTTTCAGAACTCTAACTGCTCAAAATGGAGTCTTGCATTATGTTTTATTCAAAATTGTAAAAAAATTGCAGGTATTTTTCTTGCATTTTTTCCGCATGCTCCCATGTAACATCTTCAGGGTCATAGCAGGTCCATTGAACCTTTACCAGCCATATGGATTTGTTCCTAAGTAGTTTGACTTTCCAGTCCAGGATGCGTACTAGTTCCACCCGAGCATCCCCTTCATGCTCCACCTGGATCACATTCCAATCAATTATGTGGTTAGGATTAGGTACATACTTCTTTAATAAGGATACATGAAATACATTATGCACTCTCATGGAAGCAGGCAATGCAAGCATGTATGCAAATGGCCCTATCTTTTCTAATATTTCAAAAGGTCCACAATATCTCATTGCCAACTTTGGGCAACTTTCTAATCTTAGCGAACTTATCTTTGCCTTCAATTTCAAAAACACGTGTTCGCCCAGTTTAAAATCTCTGAAAACTCTATTCTTGTCTGCATGATTTTTCTGCCTATCGTAGGCAACCTTTATATTTTGTTTTATCCTTGTCATTTGCTCTTCCATTCCCTTCAACAAATCTGTCCCAACAACTGTTTTGTTTGCTCGATTATCCCAACTCACTGGAGTGTTACATTTAATTCTTCAAATGGACTCATTTTCAATGAGACATGATACCCATTGTCGTAGGAAAATTCAACTAAATGAATATAATCTTCCCACTTTGATGGTTTATCCATCACATACATTCTAAGCATGTCCTCAATTGCCATGTTAGTCCTCTTTGTTTGCCCATCTGACTATTTATGATTTGTTGTGCTAAGATTTAAATTCGTCCAAAAGCCTTTGAAAAAACCTTTCCAACATTTGAAGTAAACTTTAGATCTCTATCTGAAACTATTGTCTTAGGCACTCCATGTAACATGACAACTTCCTTTATGAAAATCTATGCAATATTTATTGCCTTATGTGTGGTCTTCAATGGAATAAAATGTGTTGATTTAGTTAATTTATCCACCACCACCATGATGGAATCATGTTGCTTCATTGTTCTGGATAGCTTTGTGATAAAATCAACTGTAACTACTTCCCATTTCCATTTTGGAATGGGCAATAACTGCAATAACCCAGTTGGATGTCTATGTTGAAAACTCAACAAGAAACATCTGTCTAATTTACTTTTCCCTTAAATAAATTAGACAATAAATCTTAATCTATTATTTCATTCATAACTGAGTGAGTTGGAGTTGTGACAAATCATAAGTGTAGTTAAGTGAGTTAAGATCAGTTGTACTAGTTGTAACTAAACTTGCACTAGTGAGAGTTCAGTTAATTAGTGAACTCACATGCAACTGAAGATTCACCACATTTAACTACATGCATGTCAGATCCAGTGGAGACCCAGTTGAGATAACAGGTGAAAGGGACAGTTTGGATATCAGTTGTGATTTGATCACACATGCAGTGGATATGCTCATGATCATGTGAAAACTAGGTAATTTAATTCATTGTGAGAATTCCAATTGCAGAGATTTGTGCAGAGGAGGCCGACTGTCTGGACATGGAGAATTGGCACATGTATTTTCTAATTTGTGTATGACAGTGTGAGACGATTGTATTGTAATGAGATCTCTTGGATTAGATTTTTGTATGAGATTGTTTCATGATTCATGATATACATAATATATGATAGTGGGGTTTTTAACTTTACGCTTTCCCGGTAAAACTTTTGTGTTATGTGTTCTTGATATTTCACTTTGTGATTGTGGTTGTGATCATGGTTTAATTTTCTGCAAGAATAATAGTAGAAGTGATTATGTATTTAACAGTGGCGTATAATTGTTATATCAGGAGAATCACATAAAATACTTAATTTGTATTGAAATTTCTATATGGTATCAGAGCCACGGAGGCCATGGAGCCACGGAAGTGAGGTGCGAACATCATTTCATTCTCACAGGTCCCATCTCTAGTAGGGTGCAAACTTTAGTACTGTAGACTACGCATAGTTCTCAAAGAATAAATTATCACACCCTAGTCAAAGGAGAGGTGAAAACTTGAAGGTGATTCTCGCAGGCTGCTTAAGGGAGAAGTGTGAACTCCCCTCACCCTACAGTGAAGTACAATGCAAACTTCCCTAGAAAGTTCGCAGGCTATACACTAGTAGGGTGTGAACTTCCTCAGAGAGTTCATAGGCTAGACATTGGCAGGGTGTGAACTTCCCTCAAGCTACTCTCAGGTGGGGTGTGAACCTCCCAGGGAAGAGGGATTGCAGTAGTTGAGTTTTGGTGGTTGGATAATAGTCAAATTTGCAGAATTTTCTTGGGGTGACAGTTGATTCAAGATCGAAATGTCTTTCAATGGCTTGAGGTTGGAGTATACACTCAAGGGAAAATCGAACTACATTGCTTGGAAGGACAGGATGGAAGTAGTACTCGAAGATAATGGCTTGAAGGATTACATTGACAAAGATGTTCCTAAGACGGATGCGATAGACACTGCAAATCTTGATGCATGGCAAAAGAAAGTGGTGAAGGCGAGGAGGATTCTCTTGGAGGGAGTACAAGACCACATTGTCTCAAGTCTCCATGGGAAAACCACACCACATGCAATGTGGAAGGTTTTGACGGATCTGTTCCAAAACAGTAGCGACCATGGGAAATTGGCACTCAAAGATAAACTCAGGAAGATCAAGATGGAGAATGGCGACACCATTCCAAAATATCTCACGAAGTTTGTCCAATGTCGGGATGAGCTTGGAAGTGTGGGAATAACAGTCGTTGCTGATGATTTGGTGAGCTTGGCTCTCCTAGGACTTCCTAAGAGTTGGCACAGTTATCAAGACTCTATCAATGGAAGGGAAAAATTGTCGGATTGGGAACGACTATGGTCGGATCTAGTGCAAGAGGAGTTCAGAAAGAACACCATAGATGGATCTTCATCAAAGCGTGATGATGAAGAGGATTGTGCTTTGACTGCTAAGGCAAGGAAAGGGAAAGGGAAGAAATTCCATCCAAAATCCGAGTCTAAAGTCAAGAAGCTGGATTTGTCCAAAGTGAAGTGTTTTCACTGTCATGAACATGGGCATCTCACTACTAAATGTCCACATAAGAGGAAGAACAAGATGGTTGCTGGATCTACAACCAGTGAGGCTCTTGTCTCACAATTTTAACTTGACTTTGCTTTGATCGCATGCATGGCTTCAAGTGCATCGGGATCGGTATGGTATTTGGATAGTGGAGTTTCCTTCCACATGACGGAAGATAAATGGTCTTTTATTAACTTGGAGAAGAAATATCTCAGAATGCATATAGAGATGGGCGATGATGGACGATATAGTGCAACTGGTATTGGTACCATTACCTTTCAGAGGGAGTCAGGTAAACCATTTCAATTGAAAAATGTTATGCATGTTCCAGGTCTAAAGAAAAACTTGGTCTCAGTCGCAATGTTGGAAGACAAAGTCTATGATGTTGTTTTTAGCAGTGGAAAAGCCTACCTGCGACATGAAGCAATGAGTCAAGTCAAGAAGATAGGGATTCAAGTTAAGAATCTCTACATGCTGGAGGTATATGGCTGCGGTGCCATGATAGGAAAGGCAGAAAAAGTGGTGAGCCGGGATGAGGATGAATTATGGAACAGGTGATTGGGCCATCTTCATCATGGAGCCTTGAAGATCATGCAACAAATATCTACTGGACTTCCAAGGGGAACACTTGCTCAGTTAGATCAGTGCAAGGGGCGCACCCTGGGGAAGTATGTAAATTCCACCTTTCATGAAAAGAAGAACCGTTCTTTGGTGATCCTAGAGAGAATTCACATGGATGTGTGTGGACCATTCTCGGTTGCTTCAACAACAAAACATAGGTATTATGTTATTTTTGTTGATGACTTTTCTCATAAATGATGGATATTTTTCATGCAAAAGAAGGATCAAACATTCTCAAAGTTCTGTGAGTTTAAAGCATTGGTGGAGAAAGAGACGGGGAAGTGGTGCAGAGTCGTCTACCCTCATGGTCCAACCCGCTCTCACCAGGACCTTCTCTAAACTCAGCCCGAAGAGCTGTATCACTCTTCTCTATCCCATTTCGGGACTTTTCTACACCCACAGGATCCTCCTAATGATCTCCCACTCCTTATCGGGAAATCGGAACTCGTGAATTCGCGAGTTCAGCGCTCACAATATCGGGTCCTTCACTTTCTCGAAACCTGATGGTCAAAGGGTCAACGTTTTCTTCCTTATCGGGGATTTCCCTATCGGGGTATCGCTACTCGCGATGTCAACAATCTGAATTTCCAAACCCCGAGTACCGATGTACCGATTCCCCGATACAGCGCCACCTGTATTCCACTAGCATCCGGGGTCCCACGCTGCCATGTCCCCTTCGGGATTTCACGTATCGTGAATCCACGATGCTAGAGTTCTTCGACGTCGAGAACTCTGAATCCCCGAACTCCGATGGTGCATGCGCCAATCCCACGCCACGTCACCTTCTTGAATTCTCTCTATCGGAAATCGCGGGATCGCAATTTCACCGGTCGCAATTCCTTTGTCTTAGGAAACTCCGAATGCCGAGTCCCGATGGCTCGTTCCTTCTTTTCACCTAAAGGATAACTTCCGTGCAACTTCTCCCAGATCTGACGGCGGGTGGAATTTAGCGATCCTCTCCTGCGAATTCCAACCGTCTATTCCTCCTTCCAAGGATTTCTTCCACTGCAAGCTTCTCCACGATTCGAACCTCCTCCTGGGTATGTTCCTACAGTATCCATGAAGGAACTATCTCTTCTGAGCTTTGTCAACTCTGACTCCCTCAGAGGACTCACGCACGCTTCTCGCGCTCCATCTCCAACAACTCTCAAAGTGTTGAGTTCTTCCAGACTCTGTGCACTTCCTGCAACAGTAATCTATTCATTCCTTTGCTCAGACTAGCTACTGAGACTTCAACCTCAGTCTGCACGACTTCGAATAACCCAATTCAACTCCTGGGCAGATGAGAATAAGAGTTTAACTGTTGAGCCTCATCAACGCACTCTATGCGGATGAATTCAAATGCACTCTATGCAGGAATCTCCCGGCTCAAAGAGAGAAACAATTGAAACTCATTCTCTTCTCTCACAGACTTCAGTTAAACCTCTGAAATCACATGCACAACATATTCAAAAGCAAATGCATACAAGGAAAATAAACATTCACAAGTACATAAGCAATCTTCATAGAGAAAACAACACAAGTCATGAAATTGAATCAAAGACTCTCTTCTATTAATCCAATCTGTACATGAGGGCTCTCCACCAGTTCTCTACCTTCTCTTCTCTTCTTTATCCTGAATGAATACCCTCTACAATGATACAAAGGAGGGTGCCTATATTCCGTTGGCCCTCTCGAATTCTACAACTATCAAATCTACAATTAATTCCTATCTAACAACATTAAAACTATTAAATGCCTTCCTATCTACTAAGGACGAGAGATTAAAGGCTCAAGGTCCCCTTTACAATACAAGTGCGCTTCTTTATGAATGGCTTCAATAAAGAGCGGCGCAACAATCCCAAAGTATTTCAAAATTGGTAGGCGTTGTCCAGCTGTCTTTCCTACTCCACGCGCTGGCTTGCTTGATGTGTTGTGGATGCTCCTGCATCATACTCCTCGGATCAAAAATTTTCATGGGCTCCTGTCCATGAGATCCTGCACGGTGTGTCCATGCTTCTGTATTATGGCCTCAGTCTCCCAGCTAGCATCCTCCACTGGGTGATTTTTCCATTTCACTAGGTACTCAAAATACTGCTTGCGCCTGGTTTTCTTTCCTACTCGCTTGTCTAGTATGCACTCCATCTGCGGCTTTTCTGCAACTGGTAACTTTTTTTGCCACTGGATCACTGGTTCCTCAGTCCCAGTTTCTGCTTCTCCAGCCCTGTATGGGTATAAATTCGAAATATTAAAAATCGAAGATATCCCGATGCCATCCGACAACTCAAGCTCATATGCATTTTCCCCGAATTTCTTCAGGACTCTGCACGGCCCGATTTTCTTCATCTTGAGGTTGTTATATGTTCCCCTTGGGAACCTTTCTTTCCTCAAGTGTGCCAAAACCATGTCTCCAACTTCAAACTGAAATTGTCTTTTCCGCTGATCGGCTCTGCGCTTATACTCTTGATTGGATTTCATCAGTTGTTGCTTCACTTTTGTGTGAAGTTCTCTCATGGCTTCAGCGAACTCTTCAGCGCTCGCGCTGCTAGTCCCGGCCTGTTCTGACTCCCTGAGCTCAGAAACTCCTCTTGGTTGTGTTCCATACAAAATCTGGAATGGGCTTTTGCCTATACTCCGATTCACTGAATCGTTGTACGCAAATTCTGCCTGTGGTAATATCTGGTCCCAACTGCTATGGTGTTTTGTCACCAAGCTTCTTAATAAATCGCCCAGACTCCTGTTCACCACCTCTGTTTGCCCTTCCTTCTGCGGATGGTAAGCTGAGCTAAATGCCAAATTAGTTCCCATCTTCTTCCATAACGTCCTCCAAAAATGACCTATGAACTTGGTATCCCGATCGGAGACTATGCTTCTCGGAAATCCATGTAGTCTGGCAACCTCTTTGAAAAAAAAGTTTGCGATGTGGGTCGCATTGCTGGTATTATGACATGGAATAAAATGTGCCATCTTCAAAAATCTGTCCACCACCACAAAGATGGATTCAACTCCTCTTTGCGTTCTCGGCAAACCCAAAACAAAATCCATACTGATCGCCTCCCATGGCCTCTCAGGTATGGGCAATGGCTGATAAAACCCAGCATTCTACTTTCGGCCCTTCGAATGTTGACATATCCGACACCTGTCAACAAACCTCTTTACATATGCTCGCATGCCTGGCCAATAATACGATTCGCTCAGCTTCGCGAACGTTTTGTCATGTCCAAAATGACATGCTAATCCTCTGCTATTCTTTTCCTTCACCAAATTCTCCCTCATGGAGCAATTCAGAATGCACAGTTGATTGCCCCTAAATAGCAATCCATCCTGGATCATGTAGTCTATCCACGGGCTCCGATCCCTGAGAACTGGATTCTCAGTTGCTTCATATGCCTCTGCAAAATCCGTATCTCCTGCATACATGTCCTTCAGATTTTCAAAACCCAGAGTCTTGACTTTGAATTCCTGCAGCAAC
This sequence comes from Picea engelmannii, assembly GCA_009831015.1. Taxonomy (NCBI): domain Eukaryota; kingdom Viridiplantae; phylum Streptophyta; class Pinopsida; order Pinales; family Pinaceae; genus Picea; species Picea engelmannii. The sequence goes on along the minus strand of ML778269.1, from coordinate 38,941 downwards.
AAACATTTCCTGCTCAAAGCATCAGCCACTTTGTTAGCAGTCCCTGAAATGTGTTTTATCACAAATGTGAAATTTTGCATGTACTCTACCCATTTTGCATGCTTCTGGTTCAACTTCTCCTGTTGATTCACAAACTGCAATGCATGATTATCACTGTACAACACAAATTCCTTGGGTATCAAGTAATGCCTCCACTTCTTTAATGCCTGTATGATGGCATAAAACTCCTTATCATATGTGGAGTATTTCAGCTTTGCATCATCCAGCTTCTCGCTGAAATATGCCACTGGCCTGTCATCCTGACTCAAGACCCCTCCGACGACATATCCACTCGCATCACATTTCACCTTAAATGTCTTCTTGAAGTCCGACAACACTAACACTGGTTGCTCTGTAATATTTCGCTTCAACAGATTGAAGCTCCTCTCACCCTCTACTGTCCAATGAAAAACTTTATGCCGCTTCTTCACGGTGTCCATCATTGCTGCACTAATTCCACTAAAATTCCGAATGAATTTTCTGTAGAAACTAGCCAAACCATGAAAATTTCCCACCTCAAAAACATTTCTCGGTGATGGCCAATTCTTAATCACTTCTAGCTTTTCGGGATCCATTTTCAACTCATTCGCTGAAATAACAAAACCCAGATAAATGAGCTCTGTCTTCATGAAGGAACACTTCTTTATGTTGACCAACAACTTCTCCTGCTGCAGTCTCCTCAATACAATGGCCAAATGCTTCAAATGTTCAGCCTTGGTCTTACTGAAAATCAGTATGTCGTCCAGATATACGACAACAAATTTCCTGATGAATTCCCTCAGGACTTCATTCATCAGCCTCATGAATGTGCTCGGCGCGTTTGTCAAACCAAACGACATGACCAACCATTCGTACAAACCTTCATTTGTTTTGAATGCTGTCTTCCATTCATCACCCTCTCTCATGTGAATCTCGTGATATCCGCTTTTCAAATCAATCTTTGAAAAGTAGTTTGCCCCACTCAGGCAATCCATCAGATTGTCCATTCTCGGCAGTGGAAATCTATACCTGATGGTGATTTTATTGATCGTTCTGGAGTCTGTACACATCCTCCAGCCTCCATCCTTCTTCGGAATCAGTACCATTGGAACGGCACATGGACTCAGACTCTCTCTGACCAGTCCCTTGTCCAGTAAATCCTAAACCTTCCTTTTGACCTCCTCATTCTCCTGAGGCATCAACCTATATGCAGCTTTATTTGGCAAACTTGCCCCGGGTATGAGGTCGATGTGATGACTCACACTCCGCATCGGTGGCAATGAACGAGGTAGTTCGTCCACGATGATATCAGCAAACTCTCCCAACAGTTCCTGAATCTCGTCTGGTAATTCATCCACTCTTGTGCTTGTCAGGACAATTCTCGGCTTCGTGATAACAAAGAATTGTGGATCTTTGTTCTTCTCCATCTCTGTGAGAAGTTCCTTCCCACTCATGAGAATTATTGTGCTGTTTACTTTCGACTTCACTTATTTATCTTTTATCGGAAGCAATTTATGAATTCTCCCATTCTTTTCCAAAGTGTATGTGTTCATCCTCCCGTCATGAACCACATTCCTGTCATACTGCCATGGTATACCCAACAATATATGACATACGTCCATGGGAATAACATCACACATAATCTGATCATGGTAATTCCCAATCTTGAATTTAACTAAGCATTGTTTAGTGACACTTACCCGGTGTCCTTTCTGTAACCATGAGACTTTATATGGACTCGGGTTCTTAGTTGTTTCCAGCTCCAACTTTTCCACCATCTCGGATGAAACGAGATTGTCGGTGATCCCGCTATCAACTATGACCTTGCATTTCCTGTCCTTGGCTATGCAAGCTGTCCGGAACAGTCTGCTCCTTTGCACTGCGCTTTCCACCTCTTTCTCAGGTGTCAAAAGGATTTTATGCATCCCAAGCGACCTTCCGCTGTCTGCATCTTTTGTCTCAGCATCACGCCTCTGCGCCTCAGTGATGTGAGTTTCTCCTTTGTCCGATTTCCTATCTAGACAATCAACAGCTTTGTGTCTGTCCTTTCCACATGTAAAACATGTGATGATTCCTCCTCTTCCTCTAACTCGACCTCTAGTATGAGGAAAAGTGTTTGCATAAGCATATCCGCCACCCTGCTTTGTATGTTGTCTCCTCGGCCCAGCATATTGCTGCCTCTGTGAGGTTCCACCTCTTTCAACCTTACCCTGAGGTTTCTGCCATTCCTCCTTAGGCTTCTGAGTTCTTTCTTGGGCAACTGCCTTGCCTCTTGGCTGACTCCTGCCTCACCCTCGATGTCCCTGCTTACGGATCAAATTCTCTTCGGCTTTCAGATCCATCTAGTACGCATCCTCCACCGTCCTGATAGTGAGCATGCTTAACTCATCCTGAATGTCATACCTCAGACCATTCAGGTATCTCGCCACCTTCTCATCATCGCTCTCCCGATGACCTGCTCTGATATTGAGTCTGTAAAACTCTTCGGTGTACTCCTTCACCGTCATCAACTTATGTCTCAGGTTCTGCATTCGCCTGAACAGTGTGATCTGGTAATATCTGGGAATGAATTTCTCCTTCATCTTAGCGATCATCCGGTCCCAGCTCTTGATCTTCTGTTTTCCTTTGGAACGTCTATCCGCCTGTAGCTTGTCCCACCATAAGGCTACATGTCCCTTCAACTTAGTAACAGCATGCCTTACCTTCTTGTCCTCTTCGATGTCTTCATAATCGAAGTAGGTGTCGAGTGCTCGGATCCAATCCAGCAACTCTTATGCATCTAGATTCCCCTCATAGACGGGAATGTCCATTTTCGTCTTCGAACTCATCCTGGCGATAGCTTTTATTAATCGCTCAGTCAAAGAATCCTCTGCTGTGACCTCTTCTTCGTGTCCAGCTTCCTCTTCCACCTCAAAATCACTGAACTCTCCAGCGTCGACTCCTCATATCTGTGTTGTCTCCATTTCCTCAAGCCTTGCTCAGAGATCTCTCATTTGGCACTCCATTTCTGGATTTCCTGTCGGCCTAACTCTTCTTCGCGCATCCCTGTCTTCTCGATCAAGAAACTGCCTTTCTCTTCTCGGTGGCATGATGTATCTCTGTCTCTGCTACAGAAAGAAAAGATGTACCCACTCTAATACCACTTAGTGCAGAGTCGTCTACCCTCACAGTCCAACCCGCTCTCACCAGGACCTTCTCTAAACTCGGCCTGAAGAGCTGTATCACTCTTCTCTATCCCATTTCGGGACTTTTCTACACCCACAGGATCCTCCTGATGATCTCCCACTCCTTATCGGGAAATCAGAACTCGCGAGTTCACAAGTTCAGCGCTCACAATATCGGGTCCTTCACTTTCCTAAAACTCGATGGTCAAAGGGTCAACGTTTTCTTCCTTATCGGGGATTTCCCTATTGGAGTATCGCTACTCGCAATGCCAACAATCTGAATTTCCAAATCCCGAGTACCGATGTACCGATTCCCTGATACATCGCCACCTGTATTCCACTAGCATCCGGGGTCCCACGCTGCCACGTCCCCTTCGGGATTTCACGGATCGCGACTCCACGATGCTAGAGTTCTTCGACGTCGAGAACTCCGAATCCCCGAACTCCGATGGGGCATGCGCCAATCCCACGCCACGTCACCTTCTTGACTTCGCTCTATCGGGAATCGCGGGATCACGATTTCACCGGTTGCAATTCCTTTGCCTTAGGAAACTCCGAATGCCGAGTCCTGATGGCTCGTTCCTTCTTTGCACCTAAAGGCTAACTTTCGTGCATCTTCTCCCAGATCTGACGGCGGGTGGAATTTTGCGATCCTCTCCTGCGAATTTCGACCATCTATTCCTCCTTCCAAGGATTTCTTCCACTGTAAGCTTCTCCACGGTTCGAACCTCCTCCTGGGTCTGTTCCTACAGTATCCACGAAGGAACTATCTCTTCTGAGCTTTTTCAACTCTGACTCCCTCAGAGGACTCACGCACGCTTCTCGCGCTCGACCTCCAACAGCTCTCAAAGTGTTGAGTTCTTCCAGACTCTGTGCACTTCCTGCAACAGTAATCTATTCCTTCCTTTGCTCAGACTAGCTGCTGAGACTTCAACCTCGGTCTGCACGACTTCGAGCAACCCAATTCAACTCCTGGGAAGATGAGAATAAGAGTTTAACTGCTGAGCCTCATCAACGCACTCTATGCGGATGAATTCAATTGCACTCTATGCAGGAATCTCCCAGCTCAAACAGAGAAACAATTGAAACTCATTCTCTTCTCTCATAGACTTCAGTTAAACCTCTGAAATCACATGCACAACATATTCAAAATCAAATGCATAAAAGGAAAATAAACATTCACAAGTACATAAGCAACCTTCACAGAGAAAACTGCACCAGTCATGAAATTGAATCAAAGACTCTCTTCTATTAATCCAATTTGTACATGAGGGCTCTCCACCAGTTCTCTGCCTGCTCTTCTCTTCTTGATCCTAAATGAATAACCTCTACAATGATACAAATGAGGGTGCCTATATTCCGTTGGCCCTCTCGAATTCTACAACTATCAAATCTACAATTAATTCCTATCTAACAGCATTAAAACTATTAAATGCCTTCCTATCTACTAAGGACGAGAGCTTAAAGGCTCAAGGGCCCCTTACAATCCAAGTGTGCTTCTTTATGAATGGATTCAATAAAGAGCGGCGCAACAATCCCAAAGTATTTCAAAATTGGTAGGCACTGTCCAGTTGTCTTTCCTTCTCCACGCGCTGGCTCACTTGATGTGTTGTGGATGCTCCTGCATCAGGAAGCAAGTGAAGTCTCTAAGGAGAGATAATGGTGGAGAATACATCTCTAATGAATTCAAAGAATTCTGCAGCAGAGAAGGAATTCGAAGAGAACTCATAGCGCCTCATAACCCACAACAAAATGGGGTTGCGGAGAGAAAGAATAGAACGATCGTGGGTGCAACATGAGTGATGTTGCATGATTAGGGCCTACCAATGAATTTGTGGGAAGAAGCATGCAATACTGTGATTTATGTGTAGAACCATTGTCCTCATAGAGTACTTGGCATGAGTACATCTGAAGAAGTTTTTACTCGTAAGAAACCGAATGTTTCTCATTTTAAAATTTTTGGCTCATCTGTTTATGTGCATGTGACCAAAGATTCCAAGAAGAAGCTGGAACTGACTACTAAAGTTGGGATATTTGTGGGGTACACATAAACACCCCATAATTATTGTGTGTATTTTCCGAACAGTAATATGATTGTTATGCGACAGGATATAAAATTCGATGAGGGGAAAGCCATGCGGTTGTCGCTTGAGAGGGAGATAGAATTGCATGCAGAAGAGGAACTGTTGGTTCCCAAGGATGAGTCTCAAGATGTGGATCAACCACATGAGGAGGTTCATGGAGTGGAGGAAACCACTCAAGCAGAGCCATCCATCAGAAATGGCAGAAAGCACACCACGAAAGCTGACAGATTGAGACTAGATGTTGCACAAAATGTAGAAGCCCCTACTTCACAGTGCAGAAAGATACAGTCTCCTGATCGATTTGCTGGATACATCGCTCTCATGAGAAAATGTATTGTGACTAAACAATCTTCCTTTCAGGAAGCAGTGCAGTACCCCACTTGGGTTGATGCTATGGTAGAGGAGTATGATTCCATTGTAAAAAATAGTGCATGAGAAATTGTCCCAAGACCGGTCGATAAATCAGTGGTAGGTTCAAGATGGATCTACAAGGTAAAGCAAGCAGCTGATGGGAGTGTGGAGAAATACAAGGTCAGGTTTGTGGCCTGGGGCTTCTCACAAATCGAGGGGATAGATTATGATGAGACCTTTGCACCTGTTGCAAGGTACTCTTCCATAAGATCCATCCTTGCACTCTCAGCATAGATGGGCTGGCGCATTCATCAGATGGATGTAAAAACTGTGTTCCTCAATGGGATCATTGAGAAAGAAGTGTACATTGAACAACCAGAAGGTTTTGAGACCTTTGATAGGGAGTCACATGTGTGCAGACTCAAGAGAGCATTATATGGGCTGAAGCAAGCACCTCGTGCTTGGTACACTTGGATAGACAACTATTTCACTGGATTGGGCTTCACCAAAAGTGAAGCGAATGCAAACCTATACCAAATTGTGGTGGAGGGTAAGATTTTGATCATTATTCTTTGTGTTGATGATTTAATACTGACTAGTGATGAGCAACTGATACACTCATGCAAGGATGACCTTGAAAATGAGTTTGAGATGAAGGATTTGGGCCTTCTTCATTATTTCCTTGGATTGGAAATATGGCAGCGAGATGGTGAACTTTTTGTGTCTCAAGGAAAGTATGAAATGGAGATACTGAGTAAGTTTCACATGGAGGGATGCAAACCCATGGATACTCCTCTTCCAGGAAATTGGAGGAAAGAGGATGCTACTTCTGGAGAGGTAGTGGATTCTACTGTCTATCGACAGTTAGTGGGTTCGCTAATGTATTTAGTGAACACAAGACCAGACATTTGCTATGCATTTAACCAACTAAGTTAAGCAATGGTTAATCCTACCAAACTCTTTTGGAAGGAGGGTAAGCATGTCCTGAGATATTTGAAGGGAACATCTGAGTATGGATTATGGTATAGACAGACGGATGAGGTGAATTTGCATGGCTTCACGGATGCAGATTGGGAAGGCAACCCAACAGACAGAAAGAGCACATCAGGGGGGATATTTAGTATCAGATCTACAGTTGTTTCTTGGTACAATAGGAAACAAAGATCTTTGGCACTTAGGTCAGTGAAAGCGGAATACACAGAAGCAAGTCAAGCTGCGTGTGAGGCTATCTGGATGAGGAAGATCTTGGTTGGTTTGTTTGGTTCTCATTTAGATCCGACAACGATTTATTGTGATAATCAGAGTTGCATTAAACTCTCGATTAATCATGTGTTTCATGACAGGTCTAAGCATATAGATATCTGGTATCATCATCTCAGAGATTGTGTGCAGCGGAAGATCATGTTGCTTTAATACATTCCTACGGAAGATCATGATACTGACATTCTAACGAAGGCGCTCACCAAGAGAAAATTCGAATATCATAGAGACATGATTGGGGTGAAGGATAATCCCTTTCTTGTTGAGAGGGAGTGCTGAAAAGTGAACAAGAAACATGTGTCTAATTTACTTTTCCCTTAAATAAATTGGACAATAAATATTAATCTATTATTTCATTCATAACTTAGTGAGTTGGAGTTGTGACAAATCATAAGTGTAGTTAAGTGAGTTAAGATCAGTTGTACTAGTTGTAACTAAACTTGCACTAGTGAGAGTTCAGTTAATCAGTGAACTCACATGCAACTGAAGATTCACCACGGTTAACTACATGCATATTAGATCTAGTGGAGACCCAGTTGAGATAACAGGTGAATGGGACAATTTGGCTGTCATTTGTGATTTAATCACACATGTAGTGGATATGCTCATGAGCATGTGCAAACTAGGTAATTGAATTCATTGTGAGAATTCCAATTGTAGAGATTTGTGCAGAGGAGGCAGGTTGTCTGGACACGAAGAATTGGCACATGTATTTGTTAATTTTTGTATGACAATGTGAGACGATTGTATTGTACTGAGAGCTCTTGGATTAGAGTTTTGTATGAGATTGTTTCATGATTCATGATATACATAATATATGATAGTGGGGTTTTTAGCGTTACGCTTTCCCGGTAAAACTTATGTGTTATGTGTTCTTGATATTTCACTTTGTGATTGTGTTTGTGATCGTGGTTTAATTTTCCACAAGAATAATAGTAGAAGAGATTATGTATTTAACAGTGGCGTATAATTGTTAGATCAAGAGAATCGCAGGAAATACTTAATTTGTATTGAAATTTCTACAGTCTATGCTCAGTCTTCACTTTCTAACACTCTAGACATCTGGCTATGTAATTAGCCACTTCTTTCTTCATTTCTGACCAAAAGTGTTGGCTTCTTACTATTGCAATTGTCTTCTGCTATCCCGGGTGTCCAACATATGACACATTATGCATTTTGATCCAGATTATTTTCGACACGAAATGAGAGCGGAGATATAATAAAGAAGTGCATAGAAGTTTCGTGGATATCCAATAATATAACAGAAATGTATCATAGATGCAACCATAAACACAGAGATACAATAATACACGATTTCTATTAATGAAAGAAATGTATAAAGATTGTAAAAATACAGAGTGAAAGACTCGCTAGAATGGTGGAAGCTTATCTCTAAGAAGAGATGTAACAGCTACTCGCATTCTCAAGAAAATAATTTTTACAATGAGGCTCCAATGGCCATTTTAACATAAGTAGAATCCAAAACCCTAACCCCAGAAGATGAAAATCCAAAAGGTTTGCAGGCCCCGATGGGGGTGGTTGATACGTCAACTTCCAGGGGGCATAACTTTTGCATACAATATTTGTTTGGGGTGCTCGATACATCGTTGGAAAGGTATAACCGAGAAGAACGATTTTCGTCTGATCTAGGAAAGTGCCTTCAAAATCCCCTTGGACCCCAAATCCCCAAAAAAAGTCGTTTAGGGCCTCAAAATGGCCCTGAAAGTTTGGAACTCGAAATACTGCCAAAAAACTGTCAAGGTGGAAAACTATTTTTCGAGTCAGTGGAATAGGTGGGTGGCCATCAATATCCACCTGGATCAATCCTCCCTCCTTAGGAAGAAATGGTATACATTGCGTTGAGTTTCTGGGGCAGAGGGGAAAGCGATTGCTGAATCTAAATCTTGGTGAGTTGCTTGCCTTGTTGGAGACGTCGCACTGCTTGGTTTGTGGAAGGTTGTCACAAACCTGTTGTTGGTGAGGTTGAATCTGTTCAACCATTCGGGCTACCTGAGATGACTGTGTGAAGAAGGAATTTGTGTGCTTTTCTGCAATCTTGTCGAGCTTCTTTTGTTGGATAGAAGGTGCTTGGTCCGAGACTATAGTGGTTGCAGTATCCTTTTGTTCACCTTTTTGAATAGATTGTGAAGAAGATCAATTTTGTAGTATGAGATACTACCTTGTGACTTTGTTTAGGTGGAATAGTAGTTAGAACTACCTCTGGTATTCTGTAGATATGACCCCCCAAAGAAACAATGACACTGCGGGGTCGAGACACATAAACAACATGGCACTTTCACATATATGGTTGGCCCAAGAGAACATCACAAGTGGGGAAACATCACATAATACCTCATCCTTGAAGGGCTGGATGCCGTATGACAATCGACATTTCTGGCTGACATGGAGATCTCGTCTCTGGCGAAGCCACCTGATGTTGTATGGCTACGGGTGTGGTGTTGTCGACAATCCCAACTATTTGATGACCTCTGGTGAGATGAGGTTCTTATGGATTTCGCTATCAACAATAAATGCAGTGGGGTCCCCTTCACCCACATTTGTGAATGAAAAAGGTGTTCCCCCTCTTCAGGATCTGTTGGTTCTTCTGGTTGAATTATTGCGGTCACGACAATACCATTGGAGTATGCGTCGATGATCTATCTTTTACCAATATTTTCAGAATCCGATTCTGAATCATGGTTTGGCTCCTTATCTTTGATCTCGACTACCAATGACTTTTTTGAACGACATTCATCAGTCTTGTGCTAGGGGATTTTATGGAAATCATACCATTTTCCGATGTCTTTCTTTGTCTTCCCATGACCCTTCTTTTCCTGTGGCTTGGACTAGTTTTCGGGAGACTATTTGTTAGGCATGTCTTTATCATACTTTGGTTGTTGTAGATTTGCATACCTGAACTCTCGTTTTTTCTAGTGATTAAATTTATTCTTGATTTTAACAACATATCGATAAGTAACACCGAGTGATGAGATGTCCAGAAAATCCATTTCAGTTTGGATGTATCTATGTAGAGCCCCACGATATTTCAGAACCAAATGTGGGTCAGAGTCTTTGATACCCAAATTGGTGCTCAAGGTATGGAAGGTATTGGTGAACTCTGAAATTTCTTGGCCCCTCTCTTGTCATAGTGTGGTCCATCTCATGTACTGGTCCTCATAGTTGGCAACATGGTAATACTGTTCCTTTACCGCATCCACAAAAAAATCCCAAGTGGGCTCAACCCCATATATTCCAGACTCCTTTGTGGAACTTTTCTCCCAGTAAGTTTCCCACCAATGTTTGACATGGGGGAGATCGTTAAGGAGTGCGAAGGTGATATTTTCCCTATCAGAAAAATTATGAACAAAGAAATAACCTTCTAACAGATTTAACCATTTGTCTAGGGCATCCACATCTATCTGACCTTCAAATACGAGAATATCAAAATTAACATGTACCTTGAAAGGAGAGGCACTTCCAAAGTGGTTGTTTGATGAAGATGCGCTTGTTGCTATCGGCAGGCATTGAAGGATGTGGGAAAAATTCTCCATCATTTCGTCCCTCTGTCACGTGAGAGCTTGCTCAAGAAAGAGATTGATAGGATTGTCTACTCCATCGTTTTTTTTTTATTATGCCATGGAGGGTTTCTTGGGTGTGCGAGAGAGATTTCCTTAAAGAGAGCCAAGCTTGAGACCCAAATTTCTATACTTGGACCCCGTCGGGGACATGCACTGAAAAAACGATCAAGAGCAACCTGCTCTGATACCACTGATCCAGATTATTTTCGGCACGAAATGAGAGCGGAGATATAATAAAGAAATGCACAGAGGTATCACAGATATTCGATAATATAACAACAATGTATCAGAGATGCAAACATAAACATAGAGATACAATAATACAAAATTTATATTAATGAAAGAAATGTATAGAGAGTGTAAAAATACAGAGTGAAGGACTTGCTAGAATGGTGGCAACTTATCTCTAAGAAGAGATGTGATGGCTACTCGCATTTGCAAGAAGATGATTGTTACAATGAGGCTCCAAAGGGATTTTTGACATAAGTAAAATCCAAAACCCTAACCCCGGAAGATGAAAAACCAAAAGGTTTGCAGGCCCCGATGGGGTAGTTGATACATTAACTTCCTAGGGGTGTAACTTTTGCATACAATCTTTGTTTGGGGCACTCGATACACTATTGGAAAGGTCTAACCGAGAAGAACGATTTTTGAATGGTCCAAGAAGGTTCCTTTGGAAGCCTCCTAGACCCCAAATCCATAAAAAACGTCATTTAGGACCTCAAAACAACCTCGAAAGTTTGGAACCCGAAATACTGCCAAAAAACTGCCATGGTGGAAAATTGTTTTTTGAGTGACTAGAATAGGTGGGTGGCCATTGATATCCACCTAGATCACATTTCCTCCAAAAATTTGTTTTTTAGCTCACTAGAATTCGACACATACACCTTGCCTTTGTACATGAGAATCCCATCTTCCTTCAACTCATAACAATTAAATTTCTGCTGAAAATTCCTTGCTATAATGTCTCTTTTATTTTTACATATTGTTGATCTAAATTTGTTGTTGCAATAATTTGATCTTTCAAATATGTCATGTACATGTTGATGGCTGCCACATGCACTTCATGAGCTATCCTTTTGAGTGCATCAACCACTTGATTTTCTTTGCCTTTTATATGCTTAATTTCGAAGTCATATTCACTCAAAAATTTCAACCATCTAGTTTGTCTAGCATTTAGTGTTGGTTGTCCAAACAAATGTTTAAGACCACAATGGTTTTTTCTTATCTTGAATTTATTACCCATAAGGTAATGCCTTCACATTTTTAATGCATGTACAATAGATGCTAATTCTAGATCATGCTTGGCATAATTTCTCTCATGCTCTTTTAGTTTTCTAGACTCACAACATACCCCATGATACTTTTGACTAAGAACTCCACCAAGCCCTTCTTTGCATGCATCAATGCACACAACAAGATCTTCATTTGAGTCTACAATCTTCAATATTGGTGCACTTGTCAAGATGTCTTTCAACTGTTGAAATCTCTCTTCACACTTGGAATTCCATTCAATTTTCACTCCCTTCTTTTGCAAAGAAGTGATTGGGCTTGCAATCTTTGAAAAACCTTTTATGAACCTTCGGTAATAACTGGAAAGACCCATGAATGATCTAACTTCTATCACATTCTTGGGCGATGGCCATCCTCTAATGGCCTCTATCTTCTCAATATCAACTTGTATCCCTTCCGTTGAATTATATGCCCCAAGTAGTGAATCTTCTTTTGGTAAAAGATGCACTTACTTAGATTAGCATACAATTTATGCTCTCTTAGAACCTGCAACACCACTCTTAAATGTTGTTCATGCTCCTCTTCTAATTTAGAATAGACGAGTATATCATCTAGGAACACAATCACAAACTTGTACAGGTACTCCCTGAACACTCCATTCATCAAACACATAAAAATTGTTGGGGCATTTGATAGCCCAAATGACACTACCATGAATTCATAATGCCCATATATTGTTTTGAATGTTGTCTTGTTGACATCTTCTTCCTTTATCCTTACTTGATGATAGTCTGATCTCGAGTCAATCTTTGAAAAGATTTTTGCACCCTTCAATTGATCAAACAAATCATTAATTCTCAACAAAGAATATTTATTCTTTATGGTGACCTTATTAAGTTGTCTGTAATCAACACACAACCTTAAGGTTCAATCTTTCTTCTTTATGAAAATAATCAAGGCTCCCCAAGTTGACACACTTGGACATATATACCCCTTCTTCAAAAGTTATTCACACTGCATATGTAGCTCTCTTAGTTCTGGTGTGCCCATTTTGTAAGGTGTCTTAGACACTAGGGCAACTCCTGGCACCATAAAATAATAATAATAATTTGATTATAAACATTTCATAATATATATTTTTAACCTTCTATTTTTATTTTTTTACTGATATATAACATAATTATAAAATATAAACATCTTTTATTTATGATGTTATTTTTTAATGTGTTGCTTATTTCAAAAAATAAATTAAATATAAAAATACACATATAAACTAACAAAAATTAAAATTAAATTGTTTCATTACGTTACGATACTACAAAATTTTTAATGTGTTATTTATTAAAAAAATAAATTAGATGTAGAACTAAACATATATAAACTAACAAAAACATAAATTAAATTGTTTCCTTATGTTACGATAGTACAACCTTACATGAGTATTGGACTTTGTAATTATAGACTAACAAAAAAATAAATTAAATTGTTTCATTACGTTACGATACTACAATTTTTTTAATGTTAGGATACTATAACCTTACATAAGTATTGGACTTTGTAATTTTAGGACGTTAATATTAAAATATTTATAAAAATAAATATCTTTAACTAAATGTAATAATTAATAATATCGTGTAAAATAATATATATATATATATATATATATATTATTTTTATGTATGTTATGTATTAATTTTATGTTAAGTTAAAAATGAATTACACATAGCTTTCTTACTTAGGAGTATATCATATAATAATTTTATTTATAAGATTTTCCTTATGTTACGATAGTACAACCTTACATGAGTATTGGACTTTGTAATTATAGACTAACAAAAAATAAATTAAATTGTTTCATTAAGTTACGATACTACAATTTTTTCAATGTGTTACTTATTAAAAGGATAAATTAGATGTAGAAATAGACATCTATAAACTAATAAAAACTAAATTGTTTCATTATGTTAGGATACTATAACCTTACATAAGTATTGGACTTTGTAATTTTAGGAAGTTAATATTAAAATATTTATAAAAATAAATATGTTTAACTAGATGTAATAATTAATAATATCGTGTAAAATTATATATATATATATATATATATATATATATATATATATATATATATATATATATATATATATTATTTTTATGTGTGTTATGTGTTAATTTTATGTTAAGTTAAAAATGAATTACACATAGCTTTCATACTTAGGAGTACATCATATAATAATTTTTTTTATAAGATTTTTTTTTACTTTAAATTACTTAAGTTATATTATAATTTCAAAATATATATCTTCTTAATCTCCTAAATCATCAAAATTATAGTTATCTTGAAATATTTTTTTTAATTATTTTAGATTCTTGTTATAAATATTTTTTTAAAATGTTTAAAATGTTATATGTGAACTCTATATAAAATACAAAAGAAAATACATATCTCTCATGTATTAAGTATACAAATTACCTCTTAACAAAATACATTTACTAAAATTTAAAACATTATAAATTTATAAAAATTTAAAATATTATATTCAGAAAAAAACTATATTATATTATTTTTTTTTAATTCAATATAATTAAATTAACATTTTAACATATATATAATTTCATATAAATCTCTTTTATTATTAAATCTAAAATTAACATAATAAATTTGCTAAAATTTAAAATATTATAAATAATTATAAATTTATAAAAATTTAAAATATTATATTGAAAAACTACCCTATATATATTTTCATATAAATATCTTTTATTATTAAATCTTAAATTAACATAATAAATTTACTAAAATTTAAAATATTATAAATGATTATAAATTTAAAATATTTAAAATATTATATAAATAATTATAAATTTAAAATATTTAAAAAATTATATTGAGAAACTACCTATATAGAGTGGGAGGGGAGAGGAAGCATTATTATTAGAGAAAAAGTATATTATATATACTTTTTGTCTAATAATAACTCTCACGCTTTATTTTAAAAATAAATATAATAAAATAAAAATAATTAACATATATATAATTTCATATAAATCTTTTTTATTATTAAATTTAAAAATAAAAAAATTATAATTAAATTTAAAGTTAAAATATTTTTTTATAATTGATAATTAATATAAATTTAAAGCCAGGTTGATCATGCAATAATGATCATATAGGTATTATCATATCAAATATCCTTTAAGATGTTAATATATTGTAAAATTGAAAGTTTAAAAGTTTTTGTAGGTTAATATATTGTAAAATTGAAAGTTTAAAAGTTATTGTAGTTAATATATTGTAAAATTGAAAGTTTAAAAGTTATTGTAGGTTGAATGTAAGATAAAGGTTTTAAAGCTTAGTTAATAAAATTTAGAAGAATATAATTAATTAAAATTAATTAGTATTATAGAATTGTATAAGAATGGTTAAACATTTGTTCCATTTATTTATGTTCATTGATATGTATTTGTATTGATATGTTTTTGGGAAGTTGGGAATGGGTGAAAAGCTTTGTTATGGGAACTTTTTAAAGGAAAGTAATTGGGAACAAATTTTAGATAGAGAGATTTAAATTATAATTTTATTTTTGTTATTAATAAGTATCAATTTAGAGTACTATTAAATTAAATTTTGAGAACTATTAAATTAAAATGTAAATACTTTTATTCAATTTTTTTTTTTTTTTTTTGTATTTAGGGGAATCGGTAACGGTGGTATCTCCCTTATAATCTCTAGGGAGAACCGCGCAAGTATGGCCTCTAGATAATACGAGGTTTGAACTAGTGACCTGTTTAGGAGCACAAACCCCTTAACAATACGTGTGTTGGCCACTAGATTGCACCCCTATGACAGATAAAGAGAGATTTAAATTAAAATTCTATTTTTGTTATTAATAAGTACCAATTTTGAGTACTATTAAATTAAAATGTAAATATTTTTATTCAATTATTACAAATAGCTAATTTATTACAATATTTTTATTATATTTATTCAAAATATCACTACAAAACAAATACTAAACTACAAGTAAATCTTATTTCAAAAATTGTTTCAATAAAAACCTTAATAATATTCACTTTGCACTTGTGAAAATGAATAAATTTTAATGCATGCATGCTTTCCTTCTTTTTTCCACATGAAAATTGGGCCTTATATTAGAAAATATAATCAGTTTACATTGTCCAAAGTTCCTTACACTTCAAGGCCATGCCTTTTCATAAAACTCCAACTGAAATAGCAAAAATAAATAGTTCATTACAATCTCATCAGAATATCAAAAAATCTCTAAAGTCAAAAAGGGGACTCATAATCCACTAAACATAATAGAGTGAAGATTCTATCCATAATGCAGTGCCCCAATATAACACTCTTCCAAAAAAACAAAAAGGATGAAGTGTCAGGCTAGAAGAACTTTCATACATAGGAGTATATCATAAAAAAATTTTAATTATAAGATTTTGTTTTACTTTTAATTAGTTAAGTTAGATTACAATTTCAAAATATATATCTTCTTAACCTTCTAAATTATCAAAACTATGGCCAACTTGAAATATTTCTTTTAATAATTTCAAATTCTTATTACAAATATTTTTGTAAATATTATATGTGAACTCTATGTAAAGTATAAAAGAAAATACATATCTCTCCTATATTAGTATAAAAATTACCTCTCACCATAATAAATTTAATAAAATTTAAAATATTATATATATATATATATATATATATATATATATATATATATATATATATATATATATATATATATATATAATATTACATATATTTTAAAATTCAATATAATTAAATTAAAATTTTAACATATATAATTTCATATAAATATTTTTTATTATTAAATTTAAAAGTAACATAATAAATTTGTTAAAATTTAAAATATTATAAATAATTATAAATTTATAAAAATTTAAAATATTATATTAAGAAACTACTCTCTATATAGAGCTATATACAGGGGAGCATTATTAGAAAAAAATATATATTATATATATTTTTTCTCTAATAATAATCTTCACATTTTATTTTAAAAATAAATAAAATAAAATATAAAAATTGAACATATATAATTTTATATAGATATCTTTTATTTTTAAATTTAAAAATAAAAGATTTATTATTAAATTTAAATTTAAAATGCTTTTTTATACTTGATAATTAATATAAATTCAAAGCAAGGTTGATCATGCAATAATGATCATGTAGGTATTATCAAATATCCTTTAAGATGTTAATATATTGTAAAAGTGAAAGTTTAAAAATTATTATAGGTTGAATGTAAAGTAAAGGTTTTAAATCTTAGTTAATAAAATTTGGAAGAATAAAATTAATTAAAATTAATTAGTATAATAGAATTGTACAAGAATGGTTAAACATTTATTCCACTTATTTATTTGTATTGATATGTATTTGTATTGATATGTTTTGGGGAAGTTAAGAATGGGTGAAAAGTTTTATTATGGGAACTTTTTAAAGTTAATTAATTGAGAACAAATTTTAGATAGAGAGATTTAAATTATAATTTTATTTTTGTTATTAATAAGTATCAATTTAGAGTATTATTAAATTAAATTTTGAGTACTATTAAATTAAAATGTAAATATTTTTCTTCAATTTTTTTATTTTTTTTTGTGTATCTAGGGGAATCGATAACGACGGACGGTATGTCCTTTATAATCTTTAGGGATAACCGCATGGCCCGTAAACCTGGCCAACATGAAACCCTTAACAATAAGTCTGATGGCCACACTAGATAACTGGAGATTTAAATTAAAATTGTATTTTTGTTATTAATAAGTACTAATTTTGAGTACTATTAAATTAAAATGTAAATATTTTTATTCAATTATTACAAACAACTAATTTATTACAATATTTTTTATTATATTTATTCAAAATATCACTATAAAACAAATACTAAACTACAAGTAAATCTTATTTCAAAAATTGTTAAAACAAAAAACTTAATAATATTTACTTTGCACTTGTGGATATGAATAAATTTTAATGAATGCATGTTTGCCTTCTTTTTTCCACATGAAAATTGAGCCTTATATTAGAAAATATAATAGTTACGGTGTCGAAAGTTCCTTACACTTCAAGGCCATGCCTTTTCATAAAACTCCAATTGAGATAGCAAAAATAAATAGTTCATTACAATCTGATCAGAATATCAAAAAAGATCTAAATTCAAAAAGGGGAGTGCTAGTCCACTAAACATAATAGAGTGAAGATTCTATCCCTAATGAAGTGCCCCCAATATTCTGGATCAATTCAAGTGATAGGAAGATCCCTCATGTCCATCGTTAATCTGATAGAAGATTAAGGTTCCCAGTGGATCTGTAAGAGCCTTTTTGGAAAGAAAATCTGCCACCTGATTATCTTCCCTATAGACGTGGTCAAAGGTGACTGTATTGAAAGTCTTTTTTTGTTCAGCCACCCTCTCTTTCCAACATTCAATAGAGCCAACCTGCAAAGAACCAACATTGTTTAGTGAATCGATAATAACTTTAGAGTCTCTAAGGATGAGAATATCTGAAATTGCCAGCCTGTGGGCCAAGGTGAGAATAGCCCACGCCCCCAAGAGTTCATCTCTTGTATTCGTACCCTTTCCACAATTCAGGGACCATCTATAAGAAATATTCTCATTGAGGACAATAATTCCCCCAGCCTCGCTTATTTTTCCACTCCTTTGTGAAGTCCCATCAAACCAGCCCGTTATTTTATCCTTCTGAATACTATAGTCACTTCTTCTTTTTGCAGATTTCAGGCTTTTTGATTTAAGACTCGCTACTGTAGTTGTAGAGAGAAACATAATTTTTTCCACAGAAGGAGTTTTTGATTATAAAATAACTAAATTCCTTTCAGTCCAAACAAACCAACAGATATAAGCAGGTAACGTAGGGAAATTTACATTCCTAGAAAACCAAGAGTCATAACAATCCTTTATAGATGTCCCCGTCTAGCCATTTAGAACTTGAAAATGAATACATAAACTGCACCAAAAGGATATCGTAAAAGAACAGTAGAGAAAAATGTGGATGATTGTTTCTTCATTACCTTTACACAAATAACAATACCTAGGACCGTTCCAACCTCGCTTGAGAAGGTTGTTCCAGGTGAGTATCTTATCTTCCAACAACAACCATGTAAAAAGTTTTAATTTTAAAGGACACCCCCAAGACCATATTCTCCTTTTCACAATATCATCATTCTTTTTCCATAGCTCTGCAACCAATGCATTATAAAAATTCTTTGTAGAAATAATACATGTGTCATCCCTGCCTGTCCATCGGATCTCATCATGATTATCAGTCCGAAGGATACCCGCAGTCGATAGGTTGCTTCTATAAATATCCCATTCTGTAGCCAAATTACTCGTCAGCCCTAAGTCTTTACTGGAAGACCAATTCACAACTGATACATTGGTGGTATTGGCTCCCCTCGCTTGAAATTGGAAATGAACCCAATGCTCATTAAGGTGTTGAATCAAGGCATCTTAAAGAAAATCTTCATTACCCACCCCGAGTATCGCATCTTTACCGATCCGAATGTCTACCCCATTCCCTGGTTTCGAGGCCAACCATCTCACAATTAAGGGAAGAACATTGATCATATTTTTCCAAGTTTGCAAGCCACCCCGTGACATCAGATCAGCAAAACGAAGCCAAGTAATAACTGGGAAACATGGTAAATATTTGTCCTTTAATACACGGTTCCATATTCCAGGCTGCATCAAACCTTGCCAAAGCGATTTGGCCACTAAAGCTCGTGAAAAGAAAAAGATATTTCAGAATCCCCATCCCCCAAAATTCTTTGGTTTCGCAAAAGTCTCCCAATTACACAGATGGTAAGAAGAAGAGGAATTTGATCTTGACCAAAGGAAAGAGAAGGTCATCCTACGGTTCCGGCTTAAAATAGAGATAGGAATGTGAGCCAATGACATCCAGTAAATTGGTTGGCATTCCAAGACTGCCTTGATTAATACATATCTACCCCCCAAGGTAAGCAATCGTTTACACTAGTGTAGAATTCTCCTTTCATACTTCTTTATGAGCCACTGTCAATCAACCGCCTTGTAACTATCTAACCCAAACAAAACATGAAAATCTAATAAATCAAAGTTTTAGCTCTCAACCAACTATATGGTTGATTTTTATTGTATTTCCATATTACTATTTAACATTTTCCAATCAAAACTAAAACAATGCTTTAAATTTACAAACATGTTCAAACTTTGTATATGTAAAATTTCTATTATTTTTTTAAAATATCATACAATCAAAACTTCTTTAGTGTTGGTAGGCCTCTTGAGAAAGGTACACCTCTTGAGAAACTAGACCAAGAGAAAAGATAAAAGTGTAGTCTTTCCTACATCATGTTATTAGAATATATATTGTTAATTATCTTAAAGTTTTGTGCATAATATGATAGAATGTTAAAGTGATATTTTACAAGGATTTTTGAGAAAGTTAGACTGATATTTTTTATTTATTGATTATTTGATTAGAAATGTAATATTTTATTTAACATATTATATTTTTATAAAAAATGTAATTAATTTATTATAAAATGTGTAGTTGATTTATTATTGTTAATTGAAATATATTTTGATAAGAAGTTTTTTGCATTGCATAAATATATATACTCATCTTGAAATTAGAACCAAGTTTTCAAATTTGATGAGAAACAACTCATCCCACCAAAATCTGTCTCTTTTTATATCGAGAGAGGAGGAGATGATGGGATCAGTCGAGGGAGCTAAGTTGCTGTTGATACGGCTCAGTCTTTTATATATATAAGAGAGAGGAGGAGAAGATGGGATCAGTTGACGAAGTTAAGTTGCTGTTGATACGGCTCAGTCCCTTTGCAATGAGCTGCGCCCTTGCTCTTCGGCAGAAGGGCGTCAAATTTGAGGTAGTGGAGGAAAACCTGCGCGCCAGAAGCGACCTCCTTCTGCGATCGAATCCTGTGTACAAACAGGTCCCCGTGCTCATCCATAATGGAAGAGCTGTCTCTCAGTCGCTGGTGATACTGGAGTACATCGAGGAAACCTGGCCGCCCTCCGACACCACGCCCTCACTTTTGCCAGACTCCACTTACGACAGGTCGCTCGCTCGATTCTGGGCAGACTTCGCCAATAAGAAGGTCGCCCTCTGCCCCCCTCTTTTACTTCGTTTCTCTCGGTTCGCCATTCTCACGCCTCCCTTGTTTTCTGTTTGCTTGTATTTTTATTTGTGCAGTTCATAGAGACAGGGCTCAAGCTCATGAAACGGTTCGGGGCAGAGCATGCGACCGCGCGGAAAGAAATCGTGGAGCAGTTTATAACGCTGGAGGAGGGGATGAGGGCTATCGGATCGGTGGGGCCCTTTTTCTTGGGCGAGAAGATGAGCTTGGCGGATGTGGTTCTTGCGCCCCTGGTTCCATGGCTTCCCTCGTTTGAAGCCCTGGGGGAACTGAAGTTTCCTGGGCCGGAGCAGTGCGGCCGTATGCACAAATGGCTGGACGCCATGCGAGAGGATCCCAACGTGGTAGCCTCCGTTCCTACTGTAGAGTGGCTGCTCGAAGACACTACAAACTTCCGCCGATATATTGAAGTGCATTATCCTGGTGGAGTTTAGGCACAAATACCATCTGTTATGGTTATTTCAGCTACACTACATGTAATTTCCTGTACTTTGTACTTTCAAGTTGTGGTAATAATAGTGTGGTGTCTGAGGTAGCTACCGTAATCTGTTACTATTCTTCGTTACTTATCAGATGTATAATCTCAATTTTATTACTGCGACGATTTAAGAAAGTGTAGCTAGGAACATATGAATGGATTATAAACTTTAGTAAACTGTTTTAAAAACAAAAATATATTTTTTTATATTTTTTATGGTTTAAATTTTTTATGTTTTGAAATTTAGTTATATAAATTTGGGTGAAATTGTAGTTTTTTTTATTGTTTAAATTGCATTTTGAAATGTATAAATGGATTTAGATTCCTGAAAAACTAAACTGTGAAAATATAGATTTAACCATTCACGAATTCCACGATTTTTCAATAAATTTTGAAT
The DNA here is from genome assembly GCA_009831015.1 of Picea engelmannii. NCBI lineage: Eukaryota > Viridiplantae > Streptophyta > Pinopsida > Pinales > Pinaceae > Picea > Picea engelmannii. Next base: position 17,179 of record ML778269.1, on the reverse strand, counting down.
AAAATTAAACGGATAATATGATGAGAAAAGAACCATTTATAATAGTATGTTTTATTTACTGTGTTGTATACGAATCATTCGATTTGAGCTATTTTCTGTCAATGTAGGTTTTACGGTAGTCAAAGTTTTGATTTTTTGATTTATTCGCTTGAAAATTTAAGAATCTAAGTGATTGTAAACTGGATTAAAACCCTCGACCTTGGATTAAAACCCTTGACTTTTATGGAGAAGGTTTTATAGTAAAAGTTCCCAGATGAAAGAAGGTATAATGGCCCAGTTTCGAACGCGGAGATCACTCTCGTATTTTGGAGACTATCTTTTTGGATTTTCTACAGTGTCTGCCATTTTCACTTCTAACTCTTTCGAAATTACTGGGTCAAGATCACCACTGTTCATTTCCAGCATCTTTTTCCGATATACTTAGCTATCGAAAGTGCAAGGGAAGAATATCGGCTAAAGTCTTCTGTGGAAGGAAGCTAGAAGGTATATATATTTAGGCCTACACTTATTGGAAATGATCACATTTAATAGGATTTTAGTAGGGTTTAGATGATCAATAAAGATTCTATTTTATTGTGATTAATTAATTGGCACTAAACTAAAGGGAAGTGTGAAGCTAGCCATGGCATACTTTTCATTTTGAGTGGCACCAGTTTCAGGGTGTGAAGCTAGTCATGGCCAACTTTTCATTTTGCATGGCATGCGTTTCAAACTTTCAATTAACTCTCTTTGGGCTTTTTAGTATTGATCTTGCATTAACTCTCAATTAACTCTCTTTTGAATTATGGCATTTTCTCTTTGGGCTTTTTAGTATTGATCTTGATACATATGAAAGATTGCATCTTATTTGAAATTGAAGAGTTGAATTGAAAGTTGCATTTTGAAAATCTTATCAGCTTTTGAGAATTGAATATTAGGAATTAGCTTTATGTTCATATTAATTTCCTTAATTTGATGAGTCATAACATCATTTGTTTCATGACCACATCTCTTGATTAAACAAAGCCATTAAAAGTAATGTTGATTAATTAAAATTGATTAGAAACTATTTTATTTTTCATAGTACACAAACAAGCATAGGATATAGGGCCTTGGAATAGGATTTTGTTAGTAAACTTATCCAAGGATTAATATCAACATATGTGTCTAACAAGGGAGTGGTGAAATCTGTTTTGTAATTAATGACATTAGGATGCTCCGCTCACACCAGAGTTAAGCATGAAGTCGCATAAAGTTGGTTGCAGAGATAGCCCTGTAATACCTTCTTAGTGTTAGATATGTTTATGGGGATCTATTCATATATGAGTGTCTTGCTAGTAACTTTACCTTTGTGAGAGGTGGTGATTTCAAGATTTTGGGCTTTATTACCCTGCCCATATGGTGGACTTGACTTATGACTATTCGCTTGCGCATTGGTTATATCCTGGTGGCTTTAGTTTCTTAACATAGGTTGCCACATAGGTTACTTGAAGGGGTTATTCTGTAGGTACCCTAAGTCAAATAAGGGTTGGAAAACACACAACCTTTATGGAGGATTACCTCTCTGGGGGGATCTGACTAAATGCGTTGTTAATCCCACACAAGCCCTTATAACTGATTTTGATACCTTCAATATTTTGAAGGGAGTCTCAGGCCCCTCTTGGGAGAGGCATACCTACTCTAGTGAGGGATGCCCCTTTTCAGCTACTATATCCTGTTTGTGTGCATTTGGCCTTTTTGTTTATTTTTGTCTTCTCTTTGATTGCTAGTTGGCATTAGGATTTGTTTTTTTATCTCAATTCTTGAATCATCGTGGAGCCAAACCAACTTCCTTACAGGTCTCATCGTTCATTGAAGTTACCACTACATCTTGAGTCTTTTCTTTCTAAAAGGATTAAAGTTATCAAACGTGGTACACAAACCTCCACTTACTGAACTTGTGATCATGCAAGTATGAGTACTGAGTCGAGTTAGAAAGATATTGGGAGTCCTTCAACTCACATACCTTCCATAGTTAATGGAACTCCTTCGATGCCTTCAACCACTACAGTTGTAGTGTTGGAGGTTCCTTTCATCACTCCTATCCTTCCTATTGTTGCTACTCATCCCATAGTAAGAAACACTTTTGGGTCTCCTTTTAGTACTCCTGGATACAATGTTGAGTCCATTCCTTTGGTATCTAACCCTTTCTCTTTTGGTATGTAGAATATGACATTAGAACTTTCATCTTCCATTCAAATGAATAATACTAATCCTAGTATTGGACCTAGGGTCATGGCTCCTCCACATATCCCACTCTTGTTTGGTGGAGCTCATATTTCCCAAACGACTCCTATGGATGGAAGTCAACCTCGTTTTCCTCTTGGGTCTAATCCTAGTATTAATGCTCTTGTATGGAGCAATTAACCGGGAGAGCACCCTACTACCTATGTTATGTCCTTTACACCTTCCTCCTCCACAATTATTCCAACCAACACGTTTGGTATGACGAATCCACCCCTATCCTCCAGATTTCCACCCGAAGGGAGTCGGTTTCATACTATGGGAAACCCCCAGCATGGAGCTCCTCTAGCTGAGGGAAATGTTTACAACCCTCATTATATTGTTCCTACAAGAATGGTGCCCACACAACCTCTGATGAATCAATTTAGAGGAGGATATTACCATACCAGACAGGGCCATGGTGCATACCAAAACCCAGGTTGGGCTGCAGTCCCTCAGGATAAATATTTACTGGGAACATGGGCTCAGATGTCGCAACCATGACTCCCTTTTCTAGTTACGCTTAATTTTCCAGACTTGTCAAGATTAATGAATGACCTGGTGTATCATGATCCATCATGGCCTCTCATCCCCACCAAGATTCCTTCGGATATTTCTAAATTCGATGGAAAGGATGGAGAGGATCTTGGTGATCATGTCAGTACTTTTCATATTTGGTGCTCATCCAATTCCCTTAATGACGATTCTATTCATTTGAGAATGTTTCAATGCACCCTCATGGGGGTTCTAGCGAAATGGTACATTGAGCTACCAAGGAGAACTTATAGAAATTTTAATCAGATGGTTTTAGTCTTTCTCAACCACTTCCAGTTGTCAGTTAGTTACGATGTCGACATTAAACTTCTATTAGCCCTCCGCCAATACAAATCCACCCATATCTTAGACCATATCTAAGAGTTTCATAGACGAAAGAGGTTGATAAAAGCCTATATTCCTCTAGACTTTCTGTTCAACTGGTTCCTTAAATCCCTAATGCCTTATATTTCGAAGAATGTTTCTACATTCGGGGTAACATCTGAAGAGGAAGCTATTTTCAAATCGTAACAATTGGACCTCATATATGCTCAATATGGGATGTTATATGAAATTATTTCTGATGCACTGAGGTCAAATTACAACCCTAGACAAAATCATGGGCCTCGTGCCAATGGCATCATAGGCTCTGCAAATACTAAGTCTACAAACTTGGTGACACACTAGTTGAAGGAGTTGTCTCTAATCCAATCTATAGTAGGACAATATTTTTCTATGTCCTCCACTCCCACTCATTTGGCAGATGTTCATTCTATATAGTCTTTGACCAACCCAAATGGTAACCAACAACCAGGAGGGAATAGAAAGAAAGGAGGTGGTAATAATCATAAGGGTGCGAAGAATAATAATAATAATAAACCCAAGGAAAACACTAACAATGATAGATCAAATAACAATGTTGGTGAGATTAAGAAAGAAAATAGGAAGGTGAAGTTTCCTTATAAACCTTGTATAGATGATCACCTTACCCACTTATTCCCCAAACTTGAGGAAGCAGTGAGGATATTATCTCAACCACCCATTGTGTTAACTAATCGATTTCCACATAATCAACACATGGCCTCTATCTCCTCTAATGTCGAAAATGTAGCGAGTGGGAATCAAAACCCCCTAGCGCATGAGGGTGGTTGTTTATGTGTAAATATGGTCAAGTGTTAGATTAATGTAGCCACTTGATATCGTGATTACATATCTTCGTGGACTCTTCTAGGTCCAGATTCTCCCCCTCCTCTGAAAATACCTTTGCAGATTGAAAATCCAGAGTCTCTGCCTCGTATTTCAAAAGGATTACTAAAACACTCTTAATGTTAGAGCTTCCTAGAACTATTCGATTGTATAAGATCTGGGTCAAACCCCTTGTGTGATGTCGACTTTGGAGGTGCTCCAAACGTGTCCTTCATAGAGGAACACCCTATTATCTACATTAGGATGTCTAGACCCAAGCGGCTCTAAGGTTATAAAGTTTAACGTCATGGATGTGAGGTCTCGCTTTCCTTACGACGTGACTTTACAAATCTATGTGGATTACTCGAAGTATACCATCAAATGTACTATTATTTATGAAGGTGTTGCAGCGTGCGTGATGTCCTTAACATATTGGAAATTCGTTGGCTCGCCAACCCTCTCTCAATATCTGACTACGTTGATCGCACATGATGGTTATTCTTTCCAACCCCACAAAATTATTCCCACCTTTCCGGTCCATTTAAGTGGAAATACAATGGAGGTGGTTGATGCACCCCTTGACTATAATTTATTACTAGGGCGTAATTGGACTTATTCTATGACTGCAGTCATATCGTTTTTTTTCCGTACTTTATGTTTTCCTCACAAATGGAAAATCGTGATGATTGATCAGTTATCCTTTGTGCATGCTAGTCCCAATGCACCAGTTGGACCTTCAATCCCCACGATAAATAATTATCAATCAGAAACTAAGGATATTTGTGTTAGAATGTATTCCTCCCATTGATTAAGGTTGGTTGTCATTGATGTCAACCCTTGAAGAAAGCCCCTTAGCACAAAGGTTTGGGTAATGGACCCAATATT
>ML778268.1:703001-729008 GCA_009831015.1 Picea engelmannii | reverse complement strand
CTTCCGCCGACCTTAAAAAGGTATGCGGGCTTGGCCCAGTTAAGCTTTGTTCTGCGACTATACCACGTCCTTTCTCGGGTTTGAGCACAAGACCTGATCTTTGTTGGAAGAACAAATTTACCATCCAGCCGCCTCCGTCGACCTTAAAAGGTATGCGGGCTTGCCTAATTAAGCTTTGTTCCGCGACTAGACCATATCCTTGCTCATATTTGAGCACAAGACCTGACAACCTGACCTTCTTTGCAAGAATGACTTTATGATCCAGTGCCTCAGTCGACTTTACCTAAATAAACGAGTTAATAAAATCATAAAATTATTATAAAAAATTGTAAATTATATTGATATGATAAATAAAATAATTTTAAATTGACAAAAAATTATTAAATTTTAAATTTAATATGTAATCATGTATTTTAAAAATAATGTTTTTAAAGATATGATAAATGTTGTATTTTAAAAATATCATAAAGTTAAACGTTGTATTATTGTAATGATAGAAATTCTAATCATCTAAGTAAGTAATGATATAAATATTATTATTAAAAAATTAAATTCTCCCAAAACTCTCATTAATGAGATATACTTAAAAACTCCTATATTGCACCACAGTATAATTCCAAATCTCAATAAGTGTGACGTGGCATAATACATTTATAGAGTACTTCTCCACATTATTACTTTACACGGCCAATATCATTCCAAATCTCAAGAGGTGTGACATGGCATAATACAGTTATAGAGTACCTTTCCACATTATTACTTTAGCATGATACCCTCCTTTATTATGACCATATGCTCTTTCAATATCAATTTGTAAAGCTTAATGTATATGTTTTCTTGTTTTGTACATATAATTATTTTTCTTCAAAAACTATTTATTATATATTAAACACTTATTTTTAGATTTAAACATTCTTTATTATATATTAAACATTTTTTTATAAGTAAATTAAAATGGGGATAGTTAAATTTCCATGTGTCTTCCTTTTTCATTTAAGATTATCTCTAACTACTTAACAATGAACCATCACTTATCATTATTAATGGTCTCCTGGTTTCAGGTTTCAAGTTTTGTATAATTTCTTCCTTGTTTAAAGTCACAAGTGTCTTTACTTGTGAAACTGTATGTAAAAAATGAGTAGTAAATTAATCCTCCGAAAACCAACCACTACTTAATAATGAGTCATCACTTATCATTATTAATTGTCTCCTCGTTTCAGGTTTCAAGTTTTGTATAATTTCTTCCTTGTTTAAAGTTACAAGTGTCTTTACTTGTGAAACTAGATGTAAAAATGAGTAGTAAATTAATCCTCCAAAAACCAACCACTACTTAATAATGAGCCATCACTTATCATTATTAATTGTCTCTCGTTTCAGGTTTCATGTTTTGTATAATTTCTTCCTTGTTTAAACTCACAAGTGTCTTTACTTGTAAAACTATATGTAAAAAAATGAGTAGTAAATTAATCCTCCAAAAACCAACCACTTATTTGATAGGAAGCTTATCTCTTAACAAGGAAAATGGTGATATTTTTGTACCATTGTTTGAGATTTTATACATTATTCATACGATGAGAGATGGAGATGCCTTCATCTAGCCGGGAAGGTTCATACAATTTAAGTTGTGATGCATTAACTACAAGATGAATAACTCGTTGCATTGGTAACTCAAGCTTGAGAGCATTATCGTTTAGTTGTTGCAAAATTTGATACATGCCACAATGAAGGGGATGAAGTTTGTGATGTCCTCCTAAAAGTTTTGCTTCTAGAGATACAACTAGACTCAATCATCAATTTGGAATAGGCCAAGGTGACTATAGAAATCACAAAGTGTCTTTATGTACTCTTCATTGTGTTGATGTGCATTGTGTATATGTACATGAATGTTGGTTAGATATTTCACAAACATAATTGTCAATTCATGGGAATTGAATTGCTACTGGGAAGTAGGGATTGGCAAAAGTGGCTAAAAATTCAAAGGGCATAGCTGGCTAATATCCATAGCATACTTCAAGGTGAATAACCTATGATTCAATGCACCACTTTGTTGTAACAGTGTTGCATGATGTGCAAAGATTTATTCCACTGCTGATTTTTGGCACAGGTTGTCCTTAGTAATTGAACTAAGGTACAGTTGATCACCTACATTTGGCTACCAGTTTCGGGGTGGAAAGTAGTAGAAAATTGTAGCTTGCACTCTAACAATTGCTAAAGTGCCTTCCAAAAATGGTCGAGAAACTGTGCGTCATGATTCGAGGTGATAGTGCGAGGAAAGCTAAAAGAGGTCCAAACATGGTGGAAAAACAATTTAGTGTTATGTCGGGTAGAGATCTGTTTGGTGCAAGGAATAAATAAGGCCATTTTGGAGAAATAACACACCACTACGAACATAAAATCATGCTTTTGGAGGGTCACAAGAAATATTGAAATAAAATCCATAGACATTGCCTCCGAAGGACATGTAGGGATGGGAAGGGGCTCATACAACCCAATCTTACAATTGGTAGGATTGTTTTGGCTACACAATGCATAATGCCTCACAAAATCATTGATTTGTAGGGCCGTAGAAGGCAACAAAATATGTTTATATAAATGACTAAGGATATTTTGAATGCCAAAGTGTCCCATGTAGTGAGAAGAATGGGCTTTATGAAATAACAAGAATGCTTCCTGAGTAGACACACAGAGTTGTTGTAGGTGATATAACTTGTTTTCATAGACAATTCTATCTGGAAATGGGGTTTGGTTGACTGTAGTAGGTTTCTAGAGGGTGGAGGAAATGATGTCAAATATGGGATTTGCTTCATAATTTTATTTCTTGATGTCAAAAGTGGACACTCGAACTTTCAAAATCTGTAATACCTTAGTATATGTGTGACTCAAAATATCTACCATATTGGCATACCCTTTCTTGTACTTAATGACTAGGTCAAATTGTTGTATATAGGTGGCCCATTTCAAGTGGGACTTTCCCTGGAGCTTGGATTGAGAATTAAGAAAAATCAATGGATGATGGTCAGTGTGCATGATGGTTTCTTTTCCTAGAAAATAATGACGCCAATGTTTTAAACTTTCCACCAAGGCATAAAATTCCTTGTCATATGTGTTGTACTTTAATTTTCCATTTGATAAGGCTTCTGAGGGATAAGCTACAAGATGTAATCCTTGTTTTAGGATGATAATAAAATATTATGAAGCATCAATATGAACCTCAAAGGGTTTTTGGAAGTCCATCAGGTGAAGAATGGGACCTAAACATAAGAGTTTCTTGAGCTATTGAAATGTGGCTTCATTTTATGGAGTCCAATCAAAGAAATGTTAATTAGAGAGAACATGCAAGGGATGTTCCAATCATGACAATTGGAAAATAAACTTGCAATAAAAATTGATGCTTCTAGGAAAGATTTTGAGGTCCACAATTAAGTGAGGCAATGATCAATCCAAGAATGGTTTGAGATTATGGGAATTTGGTTGAATACCTATTGCTGAAATGACAAATACCAAGTAAGAAACCAACTACTGACCAAATATAGACTTCTTGAGGTTAACTTGGAGTTGATTGGTATGTGAAATATCAAGTACTTGGTGCAAATGGAAGATATGGTCATCCTAGGTCTTGTTGAAAATCAATATATCATCCAGATAAATAATGACAAAACACCCAAGAGTGGATTACGAGGAGAATGCTAGTAATGAGGAGTGATCCCTCATTATTAGGTAGTTAGAGACAATATTTAAGGGTGAGTGCATAAATTTGGTGGACCTTTTAAATGTAATGCAAGGTTTGAAAAGCCCACTCACATTATGAAAGTTTAGAATACAAACTTGTTTACAAAAAGAGGTTTGTGTATCCATGAGTCCGACAAGTCATGTGATAGATTGACTAGACTACAAGAACATGCATGTGATTTCACTTGATGAAAATGTGTTTGCTATTTCACTTCATTCAAACACATGCATGCCTTTTACTTCATGATTTTTTTAATTATGTAAGGAACACATCATACATATTATCAACATGCAAGTTGGAACCAAATTCATAAGGCCTTTGACACTATGTAAGAATAAGAAGGGAAGCATAAACACATGACACTCATGTAACAATAATAAGGGAACATAACAAATTTTATATAGGGTGATAAATGTTTTGGAAAAGAGAGATGAGGTTTGGTATAGTAAGCCTCCTTTGAGAATCACGACTTCAATGTTATACCAAAAGGTGCATGATAGTGAAATATGAATGTTGTTAGGTTGCTTTGTTTAATAAAATCATTTGGAAATATTAAAGCGCAATTTTTTTTTAGTGAGAAATGAAGTTGATATTAAAAAAACAAAGCTTATTCCCCATGGTTATTCGTGGTGTTCAAGGAAAACAAAATAAATAATGAATGTTTGTTCCATGTTGTATCTATAATTGCAAAATGATGGTATAATAATGAAATTGTTAATGTTAAGGATGTCGACATGCACTTTTAGTGCCAACTATTTAGGGTGCTTGTCATGAATGAGCATTGCAAAGTAGTTTGTTGGTGGGAAGCCCTGGTTTTGATTATGACTACTAGGTGAGTTGATAGTTTAATATGACATCATATTATTGATTGCCTTTTTTTTTTGAATGCCAACTTTATAAAGGTTAGCTTAGTGGTAGTGATATTATAAAATGTAAACTATCCTAGAGTTTAGAAATGTTTTCAACAGTTTAAGAGACCAATTTACATATAAAAAAGTAATAATAATTTGGAAAGTCCTGGTTTGATTAAGATTAGCCTTTATTGCCTCCTTCATTCTAAGGTTTTTTTTACGTTGTATGTAAAATAAAAAATAAATCAAAACCTATTTAAAACATAAGAGTTTTAATCCCTTTAGAGTTTTATTAGAAAGATATAGAACTCCATGTGAATTAAAAAAGTAACATGTAATTTGTTCTCTAGTTACAAACATTCACTTATTTTCGACAAATATGATTAACATTAATTGATATCTAATCCTCCATAAGCAACCTTAAGATACCCAATTGGTTTATTGATAGTGGAGGACTCTTCATTGATGCTCCTATATTAATAATGGAAGCCTTATCATTGATCTTCTAGGTTGATCCTTAGCATTAATCATACAAAGGCTTATCACGATAATTGGTGCTTGCCCCCTAACCAATACGATTCCAATCAATCTTCATAATGATCTTATTGTATCCATTATTACCTGGTTTAGATTTTTTTTTTGTATTTGAGGTCGCTAAGTGAAAAATCGTTCACAGATGATACATTGTCAATATTTGGAAAGCCAATGCATTTTGGGTGTGACAAGATTGTATTAGAACTTAGAGGTTATATACTATACCATGGTTATAAGAGTTATATTAGCTATTGGGTTTAGGTGATATATGATTAAATGTTGACATCAAATATGGCCAAGAATGATAGGCACACATAAAATCTTAAAATTCAAGCTAGGGGAAGCAAGCTATATATAAAATCTTGACATGCAATTTTATAAAATTTTATCCTAACACTCACCATGCTTTTCATACAACTAGTTGTGTTCTTTCCAATAAGATTTGGTGGTCAAGGGAATCTTCATCGTCACATGCTTAAGCTTCTTTACATTATTGGCTTCAAATTATTTCTAGAATTCACTAAACCACTTGTCAAGTTCCTTAGCAGTAGTGTTTCCCTCAAACAAAGAAATATTGTCACCAATTGTCACTTTGAAGAGATTTATGCCATCAAACATGCCAAATCCATTCTAAGTTGAGGTTCTAGGTATGGTTCGAGGTAAAGTTCTTTGAACCAATGCTACAAACTAGTTGTAAATTTCATTGTGTTATTTTTAAAATGCTTCATTAGTTATGGACTGCAACATTTGTTGATCTATCAAACATGAGAAAGTCCCTACAAATAATGGATGAAGATATGGAGAACACATAATTCATGTTATGATACGGTTAACTAATGGAACAAAAGTGCACTAATGTGCATCAACTTAAGAAAATAAACAAACAAGCAATTTTAATTTTATTTATTTCAAAAAAAATAATATAAACATAAGACACATGTGTTTTGTAACACAAGGATTTTTTTAATATAAAAGAAATTGACACATGTTTCTTCTTCCATCAAATAAAATTTGAAATTTATCGCCTCCTCATTTTAACACTTCATTCCCAGTTTGTCATTTGTTAGTCATTTCCAAGGAAAAAACACACCCACAATTTGGATGAATGATTTAGTTGGCGGATTTTTATTGTCAATTTCGTTGGTGAATTCAACTATTTTTCTTTTTTCTTTTGATTGATCAAATTTCCATTTCAATTTCCCTTTTCTTTATGTCCATTTCCCTTTTTTCTATCTCCATTTCCTTTGTCCTCCATTTCCATTTCCTTTGTTTCCATATCCCTTTCCCTTTCTACTATCTTCCATTTCCCTTCCCATGCTAGAGAATGCTTCTTTATCTTCCACTAGCACAACAACCCAATAAGAATTAGGACCAAGGCTTCTTTATATTCCACTAAAAGGATAGAAATTATTTAAATTCCATCGATAACTCTATAAGGAATCAAGCCCAAGGTCTCATGGAATCGATGAACTTAATTTTCTAAAAAATATAATCATTTAACATTACAACAAAAAAAAATTACCCTTCAAAACATGCCCTTATTTCCATTCATAATTAAAAAATGAAAAGTTTTCCTTCCAAAATACATCATTGAAAACTCTACCCTTCAAAACATGCCCTTTCTTATATCACTTCAAAACATGCTCTTACTTCCATTCAGATTTGCATTATTTTGTCCATAAGCAAAATGTGGTCCTTAAGAACCTCACTCCTACAAAGAAAATCCCACTATGATGATGCTTCCCATCAATTCATTTTAGCAATAATATTTGTTATATATTAAAGGTTGAGTAAGCATTTATTCACTATTTATTTTCAATCTTTTCTTTTTAGATAAATGTAATAATATAAACTAGTTTATGTCCTAATTAAAAGGCTTTATTCTCTTCCTAGATAAAACCAAAACTTATAAAAATGTAATAAAGAAAATTGGTTTACGTACTAATAATAAGGCTTTATAATTTGTTTTGGCTTTATGGAATTATAAAATGCACATACCATTTTATTGTTGTGATATTACATTACCACTTGTCATGATTTTTGTTCATAGATTTCAAATGATGAGTATTCTCAAAAGTTTCTCAACGCTATAATGTTTGCTTGAACTGCTTACACTCTCTATCATATGTTTTGAAGTAAAATCTATTGTATCCCCTTGGGAAGTTCTTAATTATACTTTGTGTGTCTCATTCCACCAAATAATAATGTATTTTTATTTATGTGAAATTTGTGTTGAACACTTATTTTCCACATGCTTCTAATACATTTCTCAATCTTTAAGCATTTCACATTCATATTATAAGGACGAATTTCAATGATGTTTTAATTTGATAATCAATGTTTAAAACTTTGTTTCTTGAAGAGATTATGGGACTTGTTTTGAATTTACTTTAATCTTCTTGAAAGGCTTTACATATTACTTTCTTGAAATGATTTACATATTACTCACTCTTGTGGTATTTCACGTCTATATTATAAGGAAGATATTTAGTAATGCTCTACTTTGTCCAAACTTTGTTTTTTCAAAATTTTTCTCTATCTTAGCCTAATTGGTTATAATGTTTTAATTTGGTTATGTATTTTTGTTTGTGTTTGGGTAACTTCCTCTCTATTCACATTTGAGGTTATAAACAAATTTTTTTCTAAGGATTATGACTAACATTCATGGTCCATTTCATGGCTATTGAAAAAAACATTTGTTTTTCTTGAATATGGTTAATTTAGTGCAAACTTGTATTTCTTCCTTAAACTCAATTACTAATATTCATGGTCCATTTCATGGCTATTGAAAAAAAAACATTTGCTTTTCTTGAATATGGCTAATTTAATGCAAACTTGTATTTCTTCCTTAAACTCAATCACATTGTTGTCTTGATATCATCCAATCAAATATATATATTTTGTATAATTTGGTATTGCAGGACAATAACATAATGTTTCTATTTTTTTTTTCTAAATATATATTCTCTAATGAAATTCATTTCTAATAATTTTTTTTGAATATTTGATTGCAATGGTGATAAATGGAAGAAGGAAACCCAAGCCACCTAGAGAATTCCCCATCATTGATGGACCAAATGTTAAAATATTAAGAGAGACGGGGAAGCTTAGAAATATGAGTGATATTTTTTAGGGGTGGAGACTCGATTCAATGCCCTCTTGTTGCAACTATTAATGCCATTATTCACACAATTATCGAAGCCATTGGGGCATTGTATAATATTGCATCTTATAGAGAGAGGAAATGTTGTGAATATGTAGATGGTTTGGATCACGAGGCAACAAACAAACTAAATATTAGTGGAGATGATATATTTGGCCTTTTCAAAGACCCTTAAACAAGAGAAATCCCTAACACTAATAAACCTTATATTTTTATAGAGTGGTCCACTTATCATCCATTCATTGATAACTCGATGGATAGGTGGTACATGGTTTTTGATGTGCCACATCATAACAATAGGGAAATCCCAATGGTCATGGCCATGGCATCCTTGGTAATGCATAACCTAATCATATTTTTGATTAGCTTGATTCATTGTGCAACCATTTATTTAATGTTTAATAATGTTTGTATGCAATGCTCTGTTGGAGAGACCTTTGTGCCATCTTTCATAGGTCTAGTCGATGAAAAAGTTGTTGGCATACCTTCAATGGTGACAATGCATACATAGGTAACTATTTCAACAAGTGTATGTGCTATTCTCGTTAGATCATTAAATTATGCATCTAACTATTTCAACACTTGTTGATTGTAGTCATTGGTTGGAGTGCCTAGCTCATCTAGTGGATGTACACACAGTGGTGTTTTTTACCCTTTACTTGTTGTAATGCTAGTCATAGTCACATTCACTATGGTTTACTCTAAGCATGATGTTCAACCAATAACTTCAGATCTTAGTCAAGGACCCTAATCTCCTATCTTGTAATCAACTTTTATGGTGAGATGAATACATTAATGACCAAATGTTGAATTCCATTTATAGGCATGTTCATAATTGGTTGAATTAAATGATATTTTCTATAACTTTTGTAGAGTACAATTGTAGAGAGGAGTTCTTTGAGGAGGAGTATACCACATGAATTCATACCTCACATGGATGCAATAAGTTCTGCTATAAATTATTGAGTTGTAAAAGGTTTTTTAAGTTTGTTAATATATAAATTGTGGAAATGACTCATAAATATTGTTATTTGACTTACGGTCTCCATATATGTACTCAGATCCTACAGGTAGGAAGGATCAATCTCTGTAAGGAAAAAATAAGAGGAAGATTGAGTTTTAAACAAGCACATGGCATTTATGAGGCTTGCAAAGGTTACTAAATTCATCTGTTATCCATGAAATCCCACATAACTTGTACTTTGGGATATTTACATTTAAAGGCCATTTAAGGAAATATACTTTGGGATATGTACATTAAACAAGTTGATTACCAATATATATTTTTTTACATGTGGTTCACAACACCGAAGATCGATGCTCACTACGTCCACAGACCCNCCCCCCCCCCCCCCCCCTCCCGAAATCTGCGGGAGAACATGGGGAGGCCAAGCATTTTCAAAATATTAGGGGATCAACAACGAGATAATCATATAGACCCATTTAAGGGCATCATATGTCACTTATTAGGAACTAAACCTCGGTGGGGAGGGTAATAACCATTTGTTGGCACAGGGGCAGACCCAGGGTTCAACGCTTCAACAATGCACCAACAAAACCCTAACTACCGACCCTTTCGACAACACCTGCAAAGTGGATGAAGTCTCACCTGAGGTAGAGGAAGGGGTGGTTGTAGGACTCAAGTGTCTACAACCTAGCCGGGACAAAGATCTGTGATCACATTACTTAACAGAGCACTTAGCAACTAACATTAATTAATATTTAACTCTTATCCACTTCGCAGGAGAAAACCCTAATTACAGAACAACGCAGTATTAAACAACATATAACACATCCAAGCACTTAGCATATAGAAATAGATCATATCTAGCATTCATTCACATCACTAAGCACTAAGCTACTGTATTAGATGCATCTAACATATATTGCTACACTAAGCATAACTCACATAGCAACCATAATGCATAAAGCAACCACAACACAGGATATACATGGTTCACCCCCAGCATGGGGCTACGTCCACCAACTCTTCTTCTCTTTATTATCTTCGATCAATGCACAGAGCCACAAGACCCACTTTGCATAGGACATGATATTTTCGCGCACCTCGCCATATCCTCCTTCCCCAAGTTAGGTCACAACACAAAGCCTTCTTACACAGTCTGCACACCATCTTATTATAATCACTTACACTTAGCTCTGCAAGTCTTAACACATAGTATGCACAAAGCCTCTAGTTTTGCACTAAGCCACGAACATTCACTACTACTTTCTTACATCGCCTAGATATCTATTTATACATTGCAAATAGGGCCTAAACATGGGTAAACCCATGGGCCGACATACCATACCCATTACATAAAACCTAAACCCAAAAATACCGCAAAAGGGGGTGATATCCCACTATCTCCGCTTCGCCTTGCACTCCGCCTTCGACTAGCCTGTTGAAGTCCCAAAAATGGTCAAACATGACCAAGGTTCTCCAAAACTTGGTCAAGGGACAACATGCCCCCAACACTCACCTGTGACTCATCCCAAGTCACTCTGATCTGGGTAACTCTGCCTCAAAGGCCTCGAGCTTGGCTTGAGATGCCTCGACCTGTTGCTTCGCCAGAGCCTCCTGCTTGATGAACTCCTGAAGAGCCTCCTCCATCACAGGTCCTTCCAAGCACTGTTCTACTGTGGTGACCACTTGTTCTAGTTCTGCACCTTGTCCTTCAATCTCCTCAAAAAGTGTGCAAGCTTCATCCTGCATTGGCTGTAGCTTCTGAGTCACTTCCATGACTTTACTCTGGATGGCATGGACCTACTGCTGAACCATGCGCTGTTCTTGGGACCTTTTCATCCTCTTGATTGAGGACAATGGATTCAACTGTGCTTGCACTGTTGTTGCTTGCTGCTTTGCCTCCTGGAGTTGTGACTCCAGTTTCCTTAGTTCAGGTTCCTCTGCAAGGAGCTCATAGGTATGCACACTTTGAATGCTGAGTTGTTTGCATTCTAAGGCCAATGCCTTGATTCCTTGGACTGCGCTCTGGGCAGTTTCTTCCCTTTGGTCTCGCACTTCCTACAGAGTGGTTGGTATTGCTTGTAATTCAAGTTCTGCTACTCTTTGTTGGAGCTGCTAAATGGCTTCAACAAGATTCCCCACCTGCCTCTAAGTGGCTTCTTCTTCCCTCGGTTCTAAGCCCGTCACAGAGTGAAGTGCTCTAGTGACTGCTTCTTTAACTACAATCTGCTATGCGAGCAACTATTCTTTCTCCTTCTAGATCTGTGCTCTATCCTCTGCAAACTTTGCCTGGAGGTCATCTTTTTATTGTTGGGAAACCTGACGTTTCTCTATGGCTTCCTCTTTTGCTTGCTTCAGGGCCTCTATGGCCTGTTATTTTTCCTCCTGGAAACTTGTTGGCATAGGGGCAGACCCAAGGTTCAACGCTACAAGAGTGCACCAACAAAACCCTAACTACCGGCCCTTTCGGCAACACCTGTGAAGCAGATGAAGTCTCACCCGAGGTAGAGGCAGGGGTGGTTGCAGGACTCAAGTGTTTGCAACCTTAGATGGGACACATATATGTGATTATAAAACTTATTAAATCACTTAGCATTGTTATTTCTTTAACATGCAATCATTATCTACTTCACTGATAAAACAGAGCCTTGCAATACTCACAGTAATCTACATATATGAGCACTTAGCATAAGTAAAATAGGTCGGACATAATTGATCAAACACTGGGCATATTCATGTATATTAGATCTAACATTCCATACATCATTAGCACTGAACATAAGCAGATCTATCTAATCATCTCAAGGCACTAAGAAAAGAAGACATAAACACATTCAGACAAGCACCAAACAAGATAACACAGTGATTACGTGGTTCACCCCTCTCCTGGGGCTACGTCCACCAAATATTCTTCTTTATTATCTTCAATCAATCATCTACATGCACAGAGCCATACAAACCCCACTCTGCATAGGAAAGGGGATCTACGCACACCTCGCCAGATCCTCCTTCCCCGAGTTAGGTTATAGCACAAAAGCTTCTACTCAATCTCTTATAGTCACTTGCACTTAGCCTTGCCAGTCTCACACAACATGCACAAAGCATATACAACTATTACTTGCACTTGGCACTTGGCACTTAGCTCATCGACCCTTTCCTACATCGCCTAGGTATCTATTTATACATTACAAAATAGGCCTAAACATGGGTAAACCCATGGGCCGACATCCCTTTCCCGTTACATATTCCCAACAACCCAAAAAGAGGCCCAAAAGGGGGTCCGAGATCCCATGATCTCCGCTTCGTCTTGCACTCCTCCTTCGACAAGCTGTTGAAGTCCCAAAATAGGTCAACATGACCAAGAAACTCCAAAAACTTGGTCAAGGGCCAACAGGCCCCCAACACTCACTTGTGACTCATTCCGAGTCACTCTGATCTAACCAATTCTACCTTGAATGCGTCGAGCTGCTTCAACTTGTTGTTTTGTTGTAGCCTCTTACTCGATGAATTCCTTGATCAATGCATCTTTCACCAGTCCTTCTAGGCATTGCTCTGTTGAGAGGATGACCTGTTCAAGCTCTACTCCTTGGCTCTCGACCTCTGTAAATAATAGGCATGCCTGATCTTGCACAGGTTGAAGTCATTGAGTGACTTCCATCACTTTACTTTGAATCATATGAACCTGCTGCTGAGCTATGCGTTATTCATGAAATCTCTTCATCCTGTCTAGAGATGAAAGGGACTTTAGTTGTACCTGTAGCGTATCCGCATTCTATTTTGCTTCTTGGAGCTGTCACTCCAGCGTCTGCAATTCTGGATTCTCTGTAAGGTTTTCATATGTCTGGGCACTTTGAATACTTAGCTGCTTGCACTCCAAGGAAAGAGATTTTAATCTACCAACTGCGCTACGAGTAGTTTCTTCTCTCTGGTCTCTTATCTCTTGAGGGGTTTCAGGTACAACACAAAGTTCTAGATACGCGATGCGCTGTTGGAGCTTCTGGATTACCTCTTCCAATTGTGCCACCTGCTGTGGAACTTGGTCCTCGGTCTGGATTTCAACGATTGTCACAGAGTGAAGTGCTTTGTTGACCCTTTCCTTAACTTCAAGTTGCTCAACGAGCAATTGTTCCTTGCTTTACTGTAGCTCTTCTTTCTCTTCATCAAACTTCTCTTGCATAGCAAGCTTCTCTCGTTCTACATTACTGCGCTATTCTAACAGAGCTCCCTGTGCTTGTGACAAAGCCTAGGTGGCTTGTGTTGTCTCCTCTTGTGCTTGTCGAAGGTGAGCTTCAACCATATCAGCAATCCGGTGGAGTTGAGCTAGCTCATATCCCATTTCTGGTGTTCTTGCCGTCAGGGGTGCAATGGATACTGCGCGGTTGGACTGTAGTGCCTGCTGCACTTCTTGAAATTCGACCTTGATCTGACTGAACATCTCCTCCTGCTTGGCTTCCTGCTTCTCTTCTATATCCATCGAAGCATCGTTCAGTGAAACGACAATGAAGTTGAAGTCGTCTGAGGTTAGGGTGGTCTCAAAATTGGTTCTGGTTGCTTTCATTTTCTTCCTTGAGGAAGGTTTTGGAGGGGAAACCTTCCTTTTCTTCGATGGATCCTCCTCGTCGCTTGGTGGTGTAACCTCGCCTTTCCTTTTTTCGACTTCGGTTCCATCTATTTCTCCTCCATCACCTCCTCTCTTAGGTGAGATAGAAGGGGTCTCTGTTGAAGTACTGTGGACATCCTAGGCTTCTTCATTCTTCTTGGTCTTTCTCTATCCAGGTGTATCATGCATGAATTCTGGACTATCAACATCAGAGAGCTTCGCGGGGTCAGCTGGGATGAGGAGGTCCACCGACCACTCCTTAGTAATCTCTTCTAAGTCTTCCTTTTTTAGTTTGCAGTAGGACTGCAACTGTTGTTGATTCTCATCAACGCGCGGTGTGATGTAGATGAAGTGGTGGTCCGCACTGAATTTCATCAATGGCCTAAATATGTGAAGTGTGTTCGGGGTGATGTGAGGCATAGCCTAGATTGAGATCTTCAGTTGGTTGTAATAAATGTGGAAAACAACATTGGAATGCCACTGCTTGTTCATGTCACTGAAGTACCAGAACGTACTGAACTTCACGGCCAGTGGCTCAAAGGGCTTGACATCTGGGAAGGTTTCACCTTCTGGCATATCCCATGCGATGAAAGTGATTAATATAAGAAACCAGCTAAAATGGAACTCATACCCTTGGTCCTGTGCTTCCCTGCAGTCCAGTTCTAGCTGGTTCACCAAGTATTTGGCCCAATTCATATGTAGGCCCTCCACGCACTTCCCTGCGAGGTCTACTACAAATCCGATCACTTGGGTCAGTCGGTTCTTGTGAACTAGATTTCCTGCGATCAACTGAAAGGCAAGGCGCACTGCGCCACTCTAGATAGAGGCTACCTTGTAGCCTCGTGTGCCCTTATCAACATCTACATATGTATCCTTTATCTTCTGCACAAGAACGCGATCCGCAGTCTTGCCAGGGTAAAAATCTTGTGGGTCAGGGCCGTGCATGCTTAGCCATGTGATCTGATTGATCAAATTCAGATCCACTGTGATGTGGTGGTTCAACCATAAGTATCCTCCATGATAGCAGGACAACAACAACTTGATGCACACGTTCACTTCTTGATGCCTCCTGAAGTGAGGAATCTTCATTACATTAAGTAGGGTTGACTGCGCGAGGTTCTGGGTCCATGATTGAGCGATAATCTTGGAGTTATTTCCTTTGGTTCGCGTTAGATATTTATGAGGGGTGAGCATATTGTAAGCCTTCCTTTCGCCGAGGTTGAATTCACTAAACTTCAATGTGGTGAGCTTATCCTGGTCGGCACAAACTGCACACACTTCTTTCGGAAGGTACGCAATGATCAAAGCATATTCAAATTCACAGGGTACACTGTCACGAGTGATGGTGCCACTCAGAGGTGGTAGATAAGTAGGTAGAATGCTCAGAATCAATTTAGCATTTGCAAGATTGTCTCTATTCTTAGTTCTATTTTCGTCGGTTGGTTGGGATGGGATGGCTCGAGCAGTCGATGGGGAGGCTTGCACTCCTCGCATCAATGATGCCTATACACCTGTAGACAATCCTCTTCCTGACATGGTTCTTTCAACCATTAAGTCGATCAGAACTTCTGTCGCAGTTGCTTCTTTGATGGTGAGATCTTTGGACATACGCACTTGGGATGGATATCTCGGGTTCTCAAAGTAATGTGGGCACTACAATAGGGTAGAAGGCAAAGGCGTAGTGATCACTGGGCAATCTTAATCAAGGTTGCGAGCTCAAATTCTCAATTAACAAAAGTCTTCTCGTTGCATGGCGCAGCAGGATAAATAGACAACTTTTGTAACAGATCACTTGCAATGGATATGAAGGCTTCATTAACTCCATTCTTTCATTTATAGCACGGTCCAACGGTCTGACGACGAACCTTTATTTCTTTTCTGTCCGTTCGGAGTGAAAGTTGAATGAATATATCGGTCCCAACGACTATATTTCTTCGTCATGGTGAAGTGCCATATGTCGTCGTTCTGATATCCCGACGAAGCTCAAATTCTGTAGTTTTTCTTTCTGCGAGGTCTCCGCTAGAACCTCCTGTAATCTTTCAGTATTAGCTGTTTTCTTTCTTAACTTTCTAGCCTTCTTTCTAGTGAGCTTCATCTCGGTAATGATTTTCCCATTCTGATTCTTTTCTTCTTTGGTCTTAGTTACTTCGTGTTGTTGAAATTCTTTCCTAGGGTTTCTGGGTAATACTTCTTCTGTGCCTGGGGTAGGTAATTCGATCTCATGGGGATCCTCTAGTGTTCTCTTAGCTTCGATATCTAGGTTTCTAGTATTAAATATCTATGATCTACTCTTCTGTTCCTCAATCAAGTGCACGATCCTTCTGGTCATAAAGTCTTTTAACTGTTGCTTCTTCTGTTCCAAAACTTCTTCTTCTTCCTTTCGTCTGGCTTGATATCTATCAATCCAAGGTTTTCCTATTAGCATGGTAAACGAGGCACTTTCTTCAACAAATTTAATAATCTGAAAGTCTTCTTCTGTCGAATTTCCATTGACAGTCATAGGTATCCAAGCTAGCCTTCCACATAGGTTTACTAGCTTTCCTCTGAATAAACTTATTCCTCCTAGTGAAGGGATCATAGCAGGCCTTCCTATAGCTTCCCAAGTTCTCTCTAGCATAATATTCATCTATGTTTCCTCATCCAGAACAGAGTCAATGTCGAAGTCCCCTATTATTGCTTTGATGCATTCCTTCTCTTTGAAGATCTATGATAAGATGACCTATCGGTGGTAATTCATGGTTTCTTTTATCCGTATCCATACTTTATCTGATTCTTGCTGGGGTTCTGCCTTTTCTGGATCTGCCTTATGGTTCTCTTGACTCAGGTTCATTCCTTGAAGCTTAGAGATCATTCTAGGGAAATCCAACACTTCATGGTCCATAGCCTTACAACAAAGACAACTAGGTCTTCCACCAGGGCATTCCTTAGCAAGATGTCCTGGTCTTTTGCAACTATAACATAGGGTTAATCCTCTCTTTCTTATAAATGATCCCTAGCTTCTTCTGTACTGCGCACTAGGATCATGGTAGCTAACCTGCAACAAATTCTTTCTAGGATCCTGCATCGATTTGTTAGTCTAAACATTTTTTCTATACATAGGTATAACATATATTTCATTATTCTTATCAAATCTATTCATATCAAACTTTCTTTCATCTATTAACACCCTAGATTTCAAACTAGGGCAAAACCTATCAGATATACCTAGATCCATACTCTAGAAACAAAAATTTCCACTTATCTTACTTTTACAGAGCACAAAGCTTACATATGTTACCTCTTTCAATCAAAACTTCTCACTTTTACCTTTCTTGGAGCACAAAGCTTTTAGATCCTGCTTCTTTTCTACAGATCTGACCTTCTTTATTCAGCACAAAGCTTTACAGATCAAGTAGAATAATGAGCACTAGGGCACATATCTATGCACATAGCTTTCACAATTTTAGAATGAATCTTTGCACAAAGCTTCCTCTTTCTCAGTTCCCAACAATCACAGTTTCAGGTCCTGACAACGAAACCATTTGTTGGCACAAGGGTAGACCCAGGGTTCAACGCTACAAGAGCGCACCAACAAAACCCTAACTACCGGCCCTTTCGGCAACACCTATGAAGCAGATGAAGTCTCACCCGAGGTAGAGGCAGGGGTGGTTGCAAGACTCAAGTGTCTGCAAGCTTAGCTGGGACACAGATATGTGATTATACAACTTAGTAAAGCACTTAGCACCATTATTTCTTTAACATGCAATCACTTAGCCCAATTCATTTGTAGTCCTTCAATGCATTTTCTCGCGAGGTCAACAATGAACCCCATGACCTGCGTGGGTTTGTTCTTCCTTACTAGCTTACCAACAATCAACTGGCACGATAGGCTCACTACACCATTCTGGATGGAAGCTACCTTGTAGCCTCGTTTCCCCTTCTCCACATTGTCATAGGTATATTTGATTCTCTGTGCCAGGGCGCGACCTGTAGCCTTCCTTGGATAAACGTCTTGTGGGTCTGGTCCTTGCATGCTTAATCTGGTGATCCAATGGATCAACGCCAGATCTACGGTGATGCATCTGTCCATCCACAAATAACTACCATGGAAGCAATACAATAGGAGTTTAACACACGCGTTAACATCCTGATGCCTTCCAAAGTGGGGTATCTTCATTATGTTCAAGATGGTGGACCTCGCGATGTCCATGGTCCACGACTGGGGGATGATCTTCGACTTCGTCCCCTTTTTCTTGGTCAAATACTTATGTGGGGTGAGCATACCATTGTTCTTGCAATATCCCAAGTTGAAGTCATTGATGTTCAACGTCATAATCTGTCCTAATTATGCGTATCCCCTTCGGAAGGTACGCAATGATCAAGGTGTAGTCAAAGTTCCTCAGGACACTGTCACGACTAATCGTGCCAGCTAGAGGCGGGATATATTCGGGCAAGATAGATGGGATGAGATTCGCATTCGCTAATTCATCACAATGCATGCTACGTTTCTCAGCAGCGGGTCGGCTAGACCGGCATTGCACAATTGACATGGATGCTTCCAATCCTCGCATTAATGAAGTTTGTATGCCTGCGGACATCACCTTTTCAGCCATGAGGTCTATTAGTAAATCTTCGATGGACTTTTATACTATGATAATGTCATCCTACATGCATGCTCGAGGTTAGATATCTCAGGTCGATGAGAAAACACTCAATGTAACAGAATGGGTGGTGAGTTCTCAATAAGCACTGCGCGAATGCAACTAGTTCTCTGTGGGCTCGAATAATCACAATTGGAAAAATTGTTCTTGGTGCAACGCTCGATGGAATAAATAGACAACGTCGTAACAGACTCTTCCAATGGGCATGAACGCCTCAATCAATGCAATTCCATCCATTATGGCGCGGTCCCAATGGTCCAATGGCGAACATGCCAACAATAACTGCATTTCTAACCATTCTGGAGTGTCGTTCTAACGGTCGGGACACCTCCAACGGTCATATTGCTTCATCGTGGTGAAGTGCCAATCTGTGTTATTCTGATATCCCATCGAAGTTCTATTTCTGCAAACCTTCCTTCTGCGAAGTCCTCTATGGAACTTCCTGCAATTTTTGTAACTTTGCTTTCTTCTTGTTGATCTTTCTAGCTTTCTTTCTTGTGTTTTGAGTCACTAGTTTCCTCTTTCCATTATTGTTCTTATCTCCTCTTGGCATAGTAACTTTGCACTGTGGAGGGTCTTTCATAGGGTTCGAGGATAATACTTCTTCTCTTTCTGGGGTAGGTGCTCTACTCTCCTGTATGGACAAGGGTTTCAATTCTTCCTGTGTTCTTTCAACTTCGACAGCCAAATATCTAGTCCTTAGTAGCTTCGACTTGTCCTTCTGTTCTTCCAGTAAGTTCGCTATTCTTCTAGCCATGAAATGTATTAGTTTTTTTTTTTTTTTCTAGAGCTTCCTCTTCTTGTTTCCTTCGTATCTGATCTTTCTCAACCCAATTTTTTCCTAGAAAAATAAAAAATGGGGTGTTGTTCTCAAAAAACTTAATGACCTCAAATTATTCTTCTGTTAAAGTTCCATGAGCACTCATAGGTATCTGAGTAAGTCTTCCACATAGGGTTATCATCTTCCCTTTAAACAATCCTATTCATCCCAATGAAGGAACCATAGCAGGCTTTCCCAAAATTTCCCAAGTTCTTTCTGTCATGATATTCACCTGTGTTTCCTCATCCAAGACACTGTATATGTCGAAGTCTCATATTCTTGTTTCTATGCACTCCTTCTCTTTTAATACCTCTGTTAATTTGATGTCTCTGTGATCATTCATGGTTTATTTTATCTGCAATAATATAGTCTCTGATTCTTTCCGGTTCTTGAGCATATTCTTAGTCTCTTGACCTTACTCATGGTATTCTTGTCTCATGTTCATCTTTTCAACTTTAGCAATAATTCTAGGGAAATCTAAAACTTCATGTCCAATAGCCTTACAACAAAGGCAAATAGGAGCTCGACCAAGGAATTCCTTAGCAATATGTCCCGATCTTCTACAATTATAACAAAGAGTCAATCCTCTCTTTCTCTTGAACGATCCCCAACCTTTCCTATATTGTGCACTGGGATCACAGTGGTGGATCTGCAAAAAATTATTTCTAGGTTCCTGCATCCACTTGTTAGTCCAATATTTCTTTCTATGCATAGGAATAACATATCTTTCACTAGTTCTATTAGATATATTCATATCAAATCTTCTTTCTTCTAGATGTGCCCTAGTTTTCAGACTAGGATAAAATCTATCAAACATACCTAGATCCATTCTTTCGAAACAAAATTTTTCACTTATTTTACCTTTATCAGAGCACAATGCTATAAGATCTTACCTCTTTTCTTCAAATCAGGCTTCTTTTCTTAGCATATAGCTTCACAAGTCAAGTAGAGTACTATGCCCTAAAGCAATAGATCTACGCACAAAGATTTCTCTTTTCTTCAGTTCCCAACAATCACAGTTTCAGGTCCCGACAACATAACCATTTGTTGGCACAAGGGCATACCCAGGGTTCAACGCTTAAACAATGCACCACCAAAACCCTAACTATCGGCTCTTTCGGCAACACCTGCGAAACAGATGAAGTCTCACCCGAGGTAGAGGCAGGGGTGGTTGCAGGACTCAAGTGTCTACAACTTAGTTGGGACACAGAACTATAATAACAGTACTTAACATAGCACTTAGAAGTTAACATTAATTAATATTTAACTCTTATCCACTTCACAAGAGAAAACCCTAATTACATAACACCGCAGTATTCAACAAGATCTAACACATCCAATCACTTAGCATATAGAAATAGATCAGATCTAGCATTCATTCACATCATTAATCACTAATCTACTATATCAGATGCATCTAACATATATTTATACACTAAGCATAACTCACATAGAAAACATAATACACAAAGGAACCACAGCACAAGATATACGTGGTTCACCCCCAACGTGGGGCTATGTCCACCAACTCTTCTTCTCTTTATTATCTTTGTTCAATGCACATAGCCACATGACCCACTCTGCATAGGATAGGAGATCTGTGCGCACTTTGCCAGATCCTCCTTCCCCGAGTTAGGTCCCAACACAAAGCCTTCTTACACAGTCTGCACACCAGCTTCCTATAATCACTTGCACTTAGCTCTGCAAGTCTTAATACATAGTATGCACAAAGCCTCTAGCGCCGCACTAAGCCACAAACATTCACTACTACTTTATTACATCGCCTAGATATCTACTTATACATTTGAAAATAGGGCCTAAACATGGGTAAACCCATGGGCCGACATCCCATACCCGTTACATAAACCCTAAACCCAAAAATCCCGCAAAAGGGGGTGAGATCCCGCGATCTCTGATTCGCCTTGCACTCTGCCTTCGACCAGCCTATCGAAGTCCCAAAAATGGTCAAACATGACCAAGGTTCTCCAAAACTTGGTCAAGGTCCAAAACCTTTCCTACCAACCACCCAAGGTACATCCAATGGAAGTTTTTCATGTGGTTCATGACACTAGATATTGGTGCTCGCTACATCCATGGAAAACCCCCTCGAAATCCGTGAGAGAACATAGGGAAGCCAAGAATTTTTGAAATATTGGGGGCGAGTTGATTACCAATAATATGTACATGTTATTGCATATTTTCTTTTTTCCACTTGTCTCCATGACTCTCTTACTTCTTGGTGTTTTTATTAAAAGGGTTTTGCTGGTTGTTTAGTGATTATTTTACGCATTGTGCTATTATTTCCTACCAATATGAAAAGTATTGAATTGGTACAGGAGGTTCCTTCATCAATTATATTGTTGTATATGAGTGGTATATCTCTACAATTTTTTTTATCCTTTTTTATCTTGTGGTAAGGTCATGACTAGAGAGAGTTTGATCTAGAAATAGGTAGTTTGGTCACAATTTCTACCGAGAGAAAATTTTTAAGACATTCAAAAGGTGAAGACACGTGTAAGCATCGAGAGAATATTTTTTAACACTACGAGACCACCTTCCAGGGGAGGTTTTTAGTGTAACAAAATTTGGAAAAAAATTCAAAAAAAACCTCTACTACAAACTCCTCTATTGGATGAAGAAGTTTTAGAGGATGTTCTATATACCTAAAAAAATTTGGGCCGACGAAGGTTGTAGCGAAGTTTTTTTTTTCGGTGTGTTTCTTGTCAAAACGAACTGGTGTGCTATTGAAATACATGCACCAGTATGTTAATATAATAAAACTCACTGGAACAGTAATATAATAAAAATGACCTAGAATTGAATATAATAAAAACACTCGTCAGTGCATTTATAACTAATGTGCACTAGTTCCCCCTTTTTCATCGTATGCAGAGCACCGATGCTCTTATAATTACTACACACCAGTTCTACGTGCTTCTCTTATGATGTACCGATGAACTTTAGTATTTGTATGTCCCATTGTGATAATGTTACAGATCGAACCAACGTGCTTTAGTATTAGTACATTTTAGTGCAATTAAGTTATATTTATCCCCGATGTGATAATGTTATTCCAAGATTCGATGTGTTTAATATAGAATGTGCCCTGGTACTTTTGTAATTAGTACGTATTGATATGTCAAAAACATTATTGTTAGTATGCATCGGTGCGTATAATATAGTAAAGGAATGAGTGCGTAAATAATACTTAGCTCTACGACGCGTATAATAAACATAACGCATCGATATGATAAAATTTTTAGCACCCCGGTTAATATTTCAAACTTGAGCATTGTACAAATTTGAAATGATAAATATTATTGTACATTGTATCGTTTACGAAATAGTGCATTTTCTCAATAGTACGTGTCGATGTGTTATTATGATTAATATGTACCGATACACATGACTCCTCAAAACACACCGATGTCTATATTATGTCTCTAGTGAGTTCAAAAGAATACAATGCACCGATATGTGTATATTTTAATTCATTGTTTTTTACAAATTTTCAATTAATTATATCAAAATCAAATATTTTTTTATATTTATGTTATTTTATTAATGCATTATCCAACCAATTAAACCTTTGTTATTTGTATCAATGTAAATCATCATCATATTATTTATTCAGGAACACAACATTTTACAACATTCGACAATGTAATCAAATAAGAAACCCATTTTATTATATATGAATAAGAGACCTGTTGTTCCTGAGATTGATTCTAGACTCGAAGAATAATCTCAGGCATCAAAGATTAAATGAAATGTTTTTTGTAATTCTTTATTCTACCTTCAATTTTATAAGATGCAACTTCAAATGAAATTTATGATAAGAAAACACAGAGGCAATATCTCTTTCTCTGAGTCGTAATTTTAATTTTGATGTGGGGCTGAAATGATTCACAAAACTGTTAAAATAAAGTAAGGTATCAATTACAGATAAATCTTACCTCATTCGCAGTAGAAGAAAAGTAGAAGATATGTCCTTGACAAATGATTAAAAATGCAGAAACTCACACCGATTACATGTCTTGTTTTACTCACAGTAAGAACAGAGGAAAAACTGTAACTGAACGGACTTCCAATGTATTGAGATCACAATAGATGTATTACTAAATTGTAATCTTTCAATCTTCAAGAGTCACATAAAGAAGATATCATAAGAAGGAAATGGAAATACAAGGAAATCACATAAATCAAAGAAATGAGACTTAGAATCTATGTCTTCTCTTTGTATTAATATTCAATAAGTTCTCTTTTTTACATTCAGCAAGAAGAAACCTGGAAAAGATCTATGATATATTGATTTATACAAAAATGTCTTAACTAAAAGTAGTTAGACATTCCACATTTTCCTCTCTAACTATAGAATACAATAAAAATGAACAATAAAATGCATATTTTACTGAGATATGCTTGATCTGGTGTCCCTTCATTAGATCCTTTATTTTCTCATTGATGTGCTTGATTTTATCTGTTCATTGAACTTAACACACATTTCCATTAATGCTACAACAAATCTGGACGATTCAATATTCTCATTCAATTCGAATGCAAACACCTTTTTATGCACTAATGGTAACTTTTCCCGAATCTTGATGATTGCTTGAGATGTAGCTTGGTGTTGCAATTTTTTTTTTACCAACAAATCATTTATCTTTTTCAAATCAACCTGATTTATCTCTTGGATGGTATTTTGTATACTTTCCTTAGTTTTCTTTGAATTTTCTTTATTCTTTTCAATCTCAATCTGACCTGGTGTATCAGAGATAACACTACTATTGAAATCAACCAATTCCAACTCTACAACAGAAAGGGTGTTGAGGCAAGATTCTTTTTCTTCTCTAGCCAACTTCTTACTTTCTTCAAGGTTTGTCTCCCAAACTTTTAAAGCCATTTCCACTTTTACCTGCTCATACCGTGAAAAAGGGGCAAGCCCAAGAATATTGATTTTCTGTCTCCATATCATAAATTCCTGGAACTTTGATCTGGATACACATGATTCCTTTTCTTTCTCATGAATATTCTTTAGAGAATTATTCATCATTTGATAATATTTATGAATGATATCCATACTTTGATATAAATCCTGCTGGACAATTTTTGAATTTTCATTAATCTCTGATGCTTTCCTTTTAAATGCATCATTATCTATTCTTACGTTCTCTAGTAAATCTATTCGAGTCTACAATTTTCCTATTGCACTATCTCGCTAAGAAAGCATAGATTTTCTCACTTGTAAATCCTTGACACTCACTTCTAGTTCCTCCTATAACTGCTTCATCTGTTGCTAATAAACGAGTCTAGTTTTATCCATGTCAAAATTCACTTTACTTCTGGTAGTCTGTTCTATGTGTTGCATCTCATTTTGCAAATGTTCAACCAAGAGACACTTCTGTTCCAGTTGTTTTGTAAGATTATCCAATGACCATTGGTTGGTCATGGAAAAGGATCCTAATGAATCTGTAACTCCTTTGGTAAAGTCATGGTCATTTTGTCCCTGTCCATCATATATCGTTTTATATCTCTTAGTAATCACTCCCTCCTTCTACTAAGATTCTCTTCTAATGATGAATTTTCTTTTATTATTGAAAAATAAACTTGATGGAGGAATCTCTTTAGCAAGAATAGGTGTGACGTCATCTATATGAATAACCTGTGAACTGGGAACTTCAAAACTTGTTGCTATAGGATTTAATGATGGAATGGGGGAAGTGAGTGCAGTGGATTTTTCTGGACTTGTGACACCTTGGATAACATTAGTAGTAGTTGGTGTTGAAAGGGGAAAAGCATGTCCATGCTTCATGAAATATTCAAAGGACGCTAATAACTTCTGATCATACTTACATGGTATTGATGTCTTCACTTCTTTAGATAATACATTTGTATTATTCACTACTTCTGTAACTTTGTCCTCAGTCAAGCTTTGTTGGGGCTCAATAGTTCTTGTTTCCTGTGAGGATGAAATAATCTTTGCTTCTCCCTGCAAAATCTTTGGTAGGTTGTTCCTTCTATGCTTCCAAAAGTTGAGGAAGCCAGCCTGTTGATCTGGAGGTATATTTTCTAATATGTTTTCAACTTCATCATAAGATCTAACTCCCCTGAAAACATCGTCATAGAGGGAATCTTCATGTATGTATCTTTTCATATTGAACTAGGCTAAATGATTCTCAACTACCCTATGAGGGTCATGCCTTTTGTATTCGATATCAACCAATTTGACATCTTCCAAAGCTGAAGCCTTAACTTTTGTATGACCAAAATCAGATAATGTGAACATGCCAACCTGTATGGGAAACGTTGGCCACACCTTTTTCTGTGCTGCTTTCAAATCTTTGGTAATTCCTCCTGCCACAGTTTGATAAGCCACTTTTCCACACACCAATCTATCAGGTAAGAATTTGGGAATGGCATGGGGTGACACAAGGAAACCGAATACTATGATGTAGGAGAATTTTTCTTCAATATACCAATCTACAATTGCGCCCAAATTTCCCATAATCTGTTCTGAGATTCTTGGAGGAGGGTGTCCATAGATAGCCACATGAATGGGTATGTTAAGAACCAAACATCAATATAGTATAGAAAAACCTCAGGAAAAGTACTCAACGCCTTGAAAAAGAGATAATTTCAGATAATAAGCCTCTTCGAGGGGGCAACCTCCTTTTACCCCACTTAAATGTTCAAGTACAAGAT
>ML778268.1:672020-699343 GCA_009831015.1 Picea engelmannii | reverse complement strand
GAAGCAATTCGTACCTTTTGTGTATGTGGCACATTATGGAGATCAAAGAATTTCTCCATCTGAAGTATCCATGTGATTGGGTCCTTTCCATCAAACTTCCTCATATCAATCTTAGGAACGTGGTTGGTCTTCAAACCAAAGTTAGAGTTTCTCCATTCTTGATTCACCTTCCTTGTGTCCCCATCATGAATTTCATGGGATGCATTTTCACTTTTGGGTGTCTTCTCTGTTACGAAATGTTTCATTACTTCCATGATATTAGCTTCCATTGAATCCATCTTAGTATCCAACTTAGCTTCTATTGAATACATCAACTTAGCTTCCATTGAATCCATCTTCTTTTGTAGTTCATTTATGTCCCTACGCATTTCTTCACCTTCATCAAGAGTCCAATTAGGATTTTCTCGAGGCTTATTTGGTGTAGAAGGTCCCTTTTTTGGTGGCATGTTGGCCAAGTATCACTTTTGAATCTTGATTTTTAGGCGGTTCTGCTAGACAATATTTGTTCTTTTCTGTCTCCCAAGTTTCGGCCCTTCTGGGTATGGAACTTTCTTTTAAGTAGTTATCTGATATTTCTTCTCTGTAATGCCACAGGTCTGATCAAAATTGGATGTGCCAAGTGAAATTTACGGTAACTTCCTCACAACTTGCATATTTTTGGCCTTTCCAGGAGATCTCACTTGTATAGCATTCCCCGCACAAAATAATTGATATGAAATTCTGAAACTCGCACCCAAAATACTACAGACTGTACACGATCCAATGAAATTAGTCCCACTCAATTTGGATACACTAGCAAGAATTTATGATTGTTTTACCTGGAACACCTTCTTGAGACTAGTCAATAGGACTAGTCAGATACCCTATCTTACACAAGGTGTATCTACAAATTTAAGATTCCCCAGAAGCTGAACGTTTTACCACAGATACCTTACTAATTTTTGTAAATGGCCTCTGGAGTTCAGGTTCTGAAACATTACAGAAAATTTTTTATAGCAAAAATTACGCAATGACGCATTTTAGGATGATTCCAGAACCCTATCTTGTACAGGCTGTATCTCCAAAAGTATAAGGCCTCAAGAGCTTAATTTTGATCCCAACTTACCTTGATCTGTCTACTAAATTTATTCCAAGACGTTCCTTCTGAAACATTGTAGAAAAAAAGTTATAGCGAAAATTCCACGGTGTCTCAGATGTAGCAGCGAAACCCTAAGACCTTGAGCTCTGATACCATATGTTAAGAACCAAACATCAATATAGTATAGAAAAACCTCAGGAAAAGTACTCAACGCCTTGAAAAAGAGATAATTTCAAATAATAAGCCTCTTCAAGGGGGAAACCTCCTTTTACCCCACTTAAATGTTCAAGTACAAGATGATTCAAAATGAAAATGTCTCCTTGGTATATATAGGAGACTAGGAGGTATAATTCAACTAATGGCCTAAAGACGACATGAATAAAATAACATTACTAATGTAATATTCCCCAATTAAGGGGTAACAAATAACATTACTAATCTAATATGCCCCAATTAAGGGGTAATGAGCCAATATTAGGGCTTAACAGGGTATCACTACATTGTGACAAATTTCATAAAATAAATCTTTGTAATTTTCCTCCCATATCTTTTAGTGGTAAAAATGTATGGGCTCAGAACTAGCTGGGGTCCAACTCCAGTTCATGAGTGGAAAATGAGCCATAAAAAAAATTGCGTCCATGATGCATGCATACATATAAAAGGGAGCATGTTGTCCTCTAGATTTCAATGCGTTATACTCGACAACCTCCTTGGCTAGGTTATCTGATAACATTTTCACCCAGTTAAAAGTATAACCCTCAACAAATTCATTGATTATGGAAACCCATTCCACTGTAAAATGTGAAGGATTTTTCCTACCGAATAATCAATAAAGCATTATGGCGATGTACAAAATGTGAGCATCCAAAGATGCGGTGGAATATATTCCATGAGCATCAGTTTTGAATTTGGTTTTATTACCCCACCAGGTTTTGAATATACCATGGCTGGTTCTACCATACTGAGTGCATTCCCTCATCTTGAAATCCAATACAAATGTTGAATTATAAGTATATTTAGGTTCAGAGCATAATTTATACATTACTTGTATATATTTAGGTCGAAAGGATCCAATAGAGGTCTTCTGGTGACTAAAGATGCTTCTGGTTGGGATGTCTATATTGTCTAGGGCTCGACTTATCATGTCATTATAAGGAATTATCCTCGGTCGAGAAAAAACCTTGTGTAATTCAGACTGAGCCACCAGCCTAAGCTTAATTGAGAATGATTCATCCTCTTCTTCGGTTGAATCATCAGGACATAGAAGAATTTCGTGCTCCAAGATGCCATACACATGTTCCCAAGTTTTGATAGCGTTCGTGATTCAAGCAATAGTGTTTGAGAGAATATCAATATTTGGGTTATAATTCTCAGTAGATGAATCTTGTTTCTTTCCTGCTTTGCACGGTGCCATGAGGTTAACCCTCCTGTGAGAAGAAAAAACTTGTAATCTCTCAACACTAGATGTGAAAAATATGATTGCAAATGGTGGAATGGTTTGAAGTTCAAAATTACCTTTATTCATAAAATTATTAAAGTTTATTAATTTTCACATTACTCTACTGTAAAAGTATTTATTAAGAAAATCTATGAAATTTATTACCTGGCAATCAAAATATTTACCCAAATCTTTAACTTCAGCCAATTGAAAATGCAATTAAATTTTAGCGGTTCGACATTCAAGGGTTTTGAATGAAGAACAATGGAAATCTCCCGAAGTGCGAATTCATAGAGTGATTAATTAAAATTGTTTAATGTTTTATTAGTTTTTTATTCATTATTATATCAAATGCTTCAACACTTTGGCAATCCTGAACCTATCCTTTGATTTACCTCCCGAAGGAAAATCCGATGGAGTGACATGGAAGTGATGATGTTATGTTTAATGACATTTCAAGAAAATATGAGTGACACATGTCACCTAAAATCACGCGAATGATCTGTCACAAATGATAAAAATGAATGCCACGTGTTAGCCCAAGATAAGGTTTTATTATAGGTGTCCTGTGAATCATCTCTAGATCTGCTTAGAATATTTTCGCGAGAAAAATGTCTTCCGGACTTTGGATCTTTGTAAGTTCGGGATTTTTGTTCTTTAGATGGTTTGAAACTCCCGAAGTGCGAAGTCTCAAAGTAACTGTTGGAAGCTTTCTTTTAAAATTCGCGCAGCTTTATAATCCCAAAAACACGAGAGTTGTTTGATCTGTTTAGCTAAAAAATCCTCAACGGATAATATTTAAAGCACCTTATCGATATATAACGAATATGGATTTATTTAATTAAAAAAAACTATTCTCCTAAGTTTTTTGGTTGATTTTTATTTTATTTTAAAAGGTAAAAACAAAGGTTTCAAAATTAAAAAGTTTAAAATTCTAAAGTTGTTCTAAGATAGGCTCCATATGGGGATTGTGGCTCCCTCTGAGGCACGGAAGAACTGTAGACCAGGTGCCTTTTATTGGGTAGATGGAGTCATTATTGCTTTATTTTTATTTTTTTGAAAGATATTTTCTAGCTTAATTAAAAGTTAATCATACATAGAAAAATGAATCTAACCAAATCTAAAGATATTTTAAGCACGCTTAGTGATTGATCTCAATTCAGTTTAATAAGTGTTTTCCTCTCTTAAAATTGATTTCAGAATTGTTTAAGATAATCAAAATAATTTTAACAAAGATACCAGACTTCGACTGAATCTGTTCGTTTCCAAGGTTATACAAATGTAATATGTTTATTTTAAGTAATCCCAGTTGGTTCCAGATATAAATATTATTGAAAAGAGAACCAGATAACAGAGTATGTTATGTAGATGTGTATGCCAACCTTATAGATATCATAGATATTTCTTCACTTCCAATGGGCCTGTTCAGTGCCCAGGTGAAGTTATCTACTTCTCCCATTGAATTTCCTTTCACCACTTCAATAAGAACATTTTTTATTTTACCGAGATGAGGGAAAACAATATATGAATTTCCTTTCATCATCTCTTTTAGACAATATGGGGGCAATCAAATCATGAATTTCCTTTCACCATCTGTCTTGGATTTTCATATTTTTGAAGTGGGGGCAATCAATTTGTATATAACATACAAGGGATGATATCTATTTAGAATCTTTAATGAAAAAAAAGGTTTTTCTACATTTTTAGAAATACTCTGAGATTAAGTTTCTTCCAATTTTAAGTATACCTTCGCCTATAGGTTATTTTTTGGGGGATTTATTCATTTTAGGGATAAACCTTGAGCGAAATTTTCGTCTTAAAATATGATATCAGAGATAAAATTACTAGGATTAGCCTAGACATACTTTGTCAATTAAAATCAGAGAAACATAAGAATTTTCGCCAAATCTTGTTTTGAAAATATGCTTCTAAGTTTTTAGCATAGGGCGAAGAATTCTTATTTCGATACAGATTAATAAAATGAGTAAAGAGAAAGAAAATCTGGAGTGGAAATAACTAGGGATGAGGAAGAAATAAACATATCAAGAATTGAAAAGATCTGAATCAGAAACATCCTACTTCCACACAAGTTTTTGTGTTAGATGAGAGTTTTTAAAAAAATGCTATGTCTCGTAGTTTTAATCGTTCAGATTTCCTTCAATTTTATTTATTTATTTATTATTATTTTTTTACTTAGATGATAAGGAAGAAAAGGAACTCGTACCTTATTTTCTTTTGAATTTTTTGAATAAGGAATGTTATTCGTCTGTCACCTGATTTTAGAGAGTTCGAAAAAGGTAAAAGTGAGTGTTGAGTCTTTCTATAGGATCATATCCTATTCCACAAGATTAGTTTTGCAAGAGAAATGAAACATCGAATATTATATGATTCTGTAGAATTAAATAATACATGATGAGGATGCTTTTCATTTCAATAGTCATCAATAAGAGTTAAAATATTCTTTGTGCTGGCCTGATTAGCTACTGAATGGATTTTATTTTACAAGATTAGATGCGACTTATATTCACTTTGTAGTTTTTCTTAAAATGAAGTTAAACAACATCATTTTATTGAGAATATTTACATCAATTAATCAAATTACTCAAATAATTTACAAAAAGAAAATCGAAAAATTAAAATTTGCCAATGTCAATCCAATCCAATATATACAATGTAAATCTAAAATGTAACTATTGCATGAAATGTTTTAAGAAACTCCCATTGATAGGGGTCTCATGAATCTTTCCATTTATATTTTCAAGAGAGAATGAATATCTCCCTTCAACAACTGCAATTTTGAAGGGTCCGAACCAGAGATGATCAAATTTTCCATGTTTCCCTGCATCTTCCTTTCTAGCTTCCCATTTCAAGACTAAATCACTAGGAAGAAACTCCCTGTCTTTAGATTTCTTATAAAAAATGGATTTCATGTTATCTTGGTGTTTTTGGAGCTTATCATCCACTTATCCTCTATTTTTCTGAACTTCGATGATTTGATTTATTCTTCTTGCAATATCGTTTGGTTCTTCGATCACATCCTATCAGAGTTTCATCACAAGAAGAGTGAGATTAATAGGAAGAATCAAATATGTACCATAAACTAATTGGAAGGGAGACATACCTATATATTTCTTGGTGCCTATTATGTTTGCCCATAAGGCATATTTTAAATGTATATGCCAAACTTTCTTGTTTTCTGTCAAAACCTTCTTGATTATTGTCATCAGACTCTTATTAGATGATTCTGCCAACCCATTTCCATGAGGATAGTAGGTTGTAGAATGACCTAGAATAATATTATATTTTTGACAAAAAATGATCATTGCAATAGATTTAAAACCCTGCACATTATCAATAACTATTTTCCTTGGACAACCAAATATTGCAAGGATGTTCTCTTCCAAAAAATTTATCACTACTGAATCTATAGCATTCTGAGTTGGAATAGCATCAACCCATTTTGTAAAATAGTCAGTAGCAGTTAAAACCCATCAATGTTGAGCAATTGATTGTGGATGAATTTCTCCGATAAAATTTAAGCTTGATTTTTGGAAAGGAGCTTAAGCTTTAACTGAAACTAAATGTAGGGTGGGAAGATTTTTCTTACCAACAAACAATTGGCATGAATTGCAAGATCTAATCCTTGCATTTACATCAATGAATAATTTTGGCCAATAATATCCCGCCCTTAAAATTTTGTAAGCTATGGCTCTCCAGGCATGATGTCCTCCACATACTCCTTCATGGAATTCATCAATGACACCTTCTGTTTCAGATTTTGTAAGGAAACATAACAATAAACCCAAAGGATCTTTCCAATATAACTTGGCATTGATAATGCAATATTAAATTTCCTGTAACTTTAAGGTTCTTGCCTTAGAAGGAGTCATATCAGTTGGACATTGAAGAGTAAGGAGATATGAAACAATATCACTGTACCAAGATGAGGAAGAAAACTTATCATCAATCTGAATTATTGGTGCTTGATCATCAATCTCCTCTATGTCTAGGAGAGAATTGTGAGATTTGAAGTGATTAATTCCAAGAGCTCTGAAATTTGATTCAACCAATAGTCTTGCCAGACCTTGACCTTTTACAAGTTTGGTTGGTTTAACTTCTAAATCAAATTCTTGAATTTTAGCCAACCATTTTCCTCTCCTTCCATCACTGTTTGGTTGAACCAGGATATCTTTGATTGCGTTTGTTGGTACATAAGCAATCATTTTTTAGTGTAAAATATATGTTCAAAACACTTTGAGTTCCTTCACCATTGCATATGCCTATTTTTCTAGAATGTCATATCTTAACTCTACATCTTTGGGGATTTTGCTAAAAAAGAAAATTGGTTGTTCGAATCCTTCTTCATATTTCTGTAGGAGCACTGCTACAATAGTATTTCTAGATGCAAAGAAGAATATTAAGAACTCCTTTGTATAGTCAGGACTTACTAATACTGGTGCTTCTCCTATGGATTTCTTAATATGTTCGAAGGATGCTTTTGCTTCCATGCTCCATTTCACCTCATTATCCTTCTTCAACATATATGTAATCAATTTGATTATTTTAGTAAAATTGGGAATAAACCTCCTCATAAAATTGATTTTTCCTAAAAAGGATTGAATCTTTTTTTATTTTATTTCTGGGGATATTGATGAGATCAATAGCTTCAACTCTTTTAGGATCAACTTTAATTCCATATTTTGATACGATATGTCCTAAAAGCTTTCCTTCTTGCATGGAAAAATGTGATTTCTTAGGGTTTAGAGACAAACCAAATTTTCTGCATTTGTCAAATGTTTGTCTGAGATGCACCAAGTGTTCTTTATCAGAGTCATAAAAAACTCTTATGTCATCCAGATAAATAACAATAAATTTATCTTTTTCACCAATGAATGCTATATCCATTGCTCTCTGAAATTTTGCTCCTGCATTCATTAAACCAAAAGGCATTTTATCATACATAAAGGTTCCCCAAGGAGTAGTAAATGAATTTTTTTCTCTATCATCCTCTTGGATAGAAATTTGATTGTATCCTGAGACATCGATCATATAAATTCTATTATCCCCTACCACCCTTTCTAGAACATGATCCATTTTAGGGAGAGGGTAATTATCTTTTAAAGAAGATCGATTTAGGTTCCTAAAATCAACACACAATCTTATCTCTCCATTCTTCTTACTAACAGGGACCAAATTGGCTACCCATTCAGAGTATCTAAGGGGAACAATTTATTTTTGCATCAAGGAGCTTTTTAACCTCCCTTTCTATTACCGGTAAAAGAATTGGGTTTATTTGTCTAAGATTTTTCTTGAAAGGCTTAACACGTGGTTTTAAAGGAATCTTATGCTCGATAACAACAATATCATAAGTTTTAAAGTCTTCATAATACCATGCAAAAACATATTTGTATCGTTTGAGTAAATCAATATATTTACTCTTCATTTCAGTCGGAAGATACTTAGATAATTTGACCATTTTTTGATTTTCAATTTTTTCTACATTACAATCTTCAACTTATTTAGGCTGAGGTTGAACATGATCATTTTGGTTTTCTTGATCTATGTGAGTCTTAGAAAACACATCTACCATTTCCAGAAATTGTTTAATTTGTTCATCATCTTCAAACACTTTCCAATGTTGAACATTGTTTGGAATCGAAGGTTTATGTCTTAGATCAATGTGATACTTCAATTTCAAAACAGTAGGAGGTACAAAAGTTGCTGCAACTTTGGCTAAAGAGTCAACTTGTTGATTATGCAATATGGGAATAGAGTGAATGTTAAAAGATAAGAAGAAATTTTCTATGAAATCCCATGCACAATTTCTATAAGACCTCATTCTTGGATGTTTATCTTGATACTGTTGTTTTATTTGTTTTACAATAAGTTCAACATCACCATTAACTATCAAATGTTTGATTTTTAATTTTCTTGCAGTTTCTAATCCTAAAACTAAAGCTTCATATTCACATACATTATTTGTATAATCAATGTCCCATTGCAACCTATAATAAAAATCAATGTAATATTCATCACCTGGTGCCACAAATAGTAATCCAGCTCCTGCTCCTTCCCAAGATGAAGCACCATCAAAGAACATTTTCCACATCCCACCTCTAAAATTTATATTTTTCTTTGAGAATTCTATTTTTGTATTTTGTTTTCTGTACATTCTTCAAAATAATCATCTAAAGATAAAATAAAGTTTCCTAAATCTTGATCAACAACATAGAATGGATAGTTATTAGGTTTTTTAGGTTCACTTACAATATAAGCCAATCTAGTCTCTCTGTACAATTGCATAAATTGTCCACCAAAAATTGGAATTGTAGCATATGTCATGTCCAACTAAACTGATCCTCCTAACTTGGTGCCCCAAGATCTTGACAAAAGCATTCCATACTTTTCAGGAACGTCAACAAATACCACATCCATAAGAATAATTTTTACTGGAACTTGAGAAATATTCACAACCAAATATTTAATCATACCCAGACACTTAACCTTTCTAAAATCGAAAGAGTACAGATCTTGATAAGGTTTGGTAATTTGAAGGCCCAATTTTTCCATGATAATCATAGGCATTAAATTGTGTGAAGCACCTGAATCTAACATGAAATTGTGTAATCAATGGTCATGCAAAGTCACTGTGATATATAATGGAGCAACAAATCTTTACTATTCTCAATATGTGGTCCAAACATAATCGTAGGTTTATCATTTTACAAGTTAATAACATCATCTTGTCATTTTGCATCAGAAAAGTTTATTACCTTTGAAATCTATTTCTTATAGACCGAATTTCTAGCAAGTTCAACCAAAGGTACCAGAATTTTAATCTTATTTAGTTCATTTTCTAGATTAAAGATACCAACTGATTTTTCAAATTCTTTGGTTTGAACTTCAACTTCTTTATTTTCTAGCCTTTTAGTCTGTGTCTCTTTTTCTTCCACTTGCTTTACTCAAACAACTTGTATTTCAGTGGGTGGTTTTGAAACCACTACCTCATTTGCTTTGTTTTGTGACAAGATATTTTTTGGTGGATTATTGGTGGAACTCTTTTCTCTTGGCCTCAAATCATATTTATTTTGAAGTTCAACCATTATTGAATCAACAAGCCCCTTACATGTAGAGTCTCCCAAGTTGTTGATATTTTGGTCATCATCAAATAAAGATCCCAGATCTAAAGATTTCTCATAATCTTGTTTGGTTAAGTGAGGTTCAACATCATCGTCACTGATATTGTTTAGATCTTCATCTAATTCATCATAATATTCAACCTCATCTCTGTGTATGATATTTTTAGTTTTAAAAGGAGCTTGAATCTTCTGATCCTGATTCTTGATTTGCCTTTGTTGAATCTGAGGATTTTTATTAGGATTTCTTCTAAATTGATTTCTTGCATATGGATCTAATTTGGCTTTTTCCATTTCCATCCTGGAAATTTTGTTTGATAAATCTTTTATAATTTTATCCATTTCATCCATTTTTTCTTCTGCGGTGTTTTTTACAGAACCAAAGGGCCCCGTTTGTTCTTTAAGCCGCCTAGATTCTCTTGTTCCCATATCTACTTTTGTTTTTAACTTTCCCGAGGACATCATATTTGATTCAATTTCAATAGTGTTGTCTTTCATTCCAACTAAAGTTGTGGCTCTTCTTTCTCTTAAAAGTAAAGCGAAATCAGAATCAAAGGCCCCTGCAAAAGTAACTTTTGCAGTTGGTTGTGAAGGTTTTACTTCACTAGGAATTTTTTTATAAATCTTGTTGAATCTTTGAATAAACTCTAAAACAATTTCAGATGTTTTCTTTCTTAAAGCTCCAAATTCAGTTAAGTAATATAGGTGATATTTTTTCTCACCCCATTGTCTTAAGAAAGAAGTCTCTAAATCACTATATGATGGTATAGAGTCCACATGGAGTCCTCTAAATCAAGTTCTAACTATAACACCATGTTTCCCCCAGTCTGTAAATATAACTATATTGGCCAAGGAACTATGGAAAACCTAAAAGTGTGAATGTTTGATTTGATAGACCTTTGTACCAAAGGTCGATGAATGTAAATTATGTTATTTTAATAGAAAATGGTTACATGCTGCATGACTTCTGAAAGAGGGGATGTGCTAAGAGAAAACCATGAATGCTATGAAATATGGTGGAGGGGACCCAAAATGGTTGCGTTAACCTCCACCGAACCAGTACCATGCTGGAATTAATTGCTCAGAGCGGAACAACCCTCTGACCCAGGAATGAATTACAGTCGGGCTGGTAGGTGGGAAGACCTCCTCAAGAGTTAATGAGGGGATGGGGTGGACCGCCCATCCGTAAGGCTTCCAGACCTGACCATGGACTGGGAATTTGAGCCACATGCAATCTTGCTGAGGAAGGAAAGAAATGAAGTGTGGTGGGTAGAGGAAGACCTGTGGAAAAATACAGAGATGAGAGAGGGAACTCTTGGGGTCCGAGGAAGGAATGAAAGAGGAACAGTGAGTTCTGATCACAAAAAATAGAGATTGAGCCAGAAGAAGGAGAGTAAATTTTGTCCTTTTCTATTTCCATATTGGTAGAAGGAGAGTAACCTTCATCCCTAACTTCCATTGAGATGGAAGTAAGAGATTTAATCTCAAAGAATCGTGGCTTAAGCTCGGGGGTGGCTAGTGATAAATCCATTGGGAGTGATTGAGCCTATGATTGGGTGGAAACGAGCACCCCTTTTAGCAGTCACATCACACTCTATGGTTCAAATAAGTGTTTTCTTACCTTATTCTTTGAATTGTAAATAATTGATCCATGCAAGTATTTACATGTATATAAAGGGTTCTTTCTCTGTATTAAATGATTAAGTTATGAGTATGCGTTTGTTCCCTTGAGAACCTATATTTATGCTTGAATTTCCATACATCCTAGTTTAATGACTCGAAGGTGCTTTCCCCAGGAATTTTCATCACTGTTCCGGAGTCAGAACAAGTCTCTGGGCATAGATACCATTTTGGTAACCTCACAAGTTACTTTTCCTTGATTAAGAGCTTAAAGCTCTGTGAGTTGGGAAGGTGTTCCCTTCAGAATAGTAGTCTAGGAGACTCTGAACTTGTGCCTATTCCCTTAACCAAAAACTCGACTAAGAGCAGAGATTATAGCCTAGGAGTTATATGAAGGTCCACGTGACCTGGGTCTAGGAACTCTGAAATAATGATGTACGAAGGAAAACAGGGTTTGAGATTTGAAAAGTTCGAAGTCTGGAATCACAAAGGAGATCATATCCGTTGATTTAGGAGGGAAAGATCTGGTCCGTGGATTTGAAAAGGTCAGATATGAACCATCAGTTCAGACAATACCATTAATATTGGGAGATCGATGGTCCCATAGAATTACGGGGATTGGAGGTGCGCAAACTTTAAAAATTGGAGGGCGGGATGCAATCCAAACCCCGGTTTTGGAGAAAGGACACATGGAGGCTCGAAGAGAATTGCGGGCCGAAAAGTAGTTTGGTTTCAAACCGCCTTTGGCCACACCTATAATT
The DNA here is from genome assembly GCA_009831015.1 of Picea engelmannii. Lineage (NCBI taxonomy): Eukaryota > Viridiplantae > Streptophyta > Pinopsida > Pinales > Pinaceae > Picea > Picea engelmannii. Next base: position 687,310 of record ML778268.1, on the reverse strand, counting down.
GTGTGTTTGCATGAATTCATATCCCAAGGTCACATCTGAGGAGGGGCCAAGAGAAAAGGGGCTAACACCAACTCTGAGACTTCGCTGAAGCGCGAAGGAGAAGGTTGCGAGTATCACGAGACCTACACTAGAAGCCAGAAGGGCCTATGTTTGATTAAGAGGTGAGACTATCAAGGTATCTAAGTTTTGTTTGACTAAGAGAATAAGAGAACCTTGACCGGAGGGTCAGGCTAAGTCCTGGACTTCCCAAATTAGGAATCGTAGAGGGAAAGGATCTGTTTCTGTAAGGAGGACAATTTTTTTATTTATTTTCACCCCATCGTGGGTGTGTTACAAATTGGTATCGGAGCATGGTTACAACACTTGGCCTGCTTGGGATCATGTACGAGTCATTTAAAAACTCTATTTGGAGTACTTATAAAAGAGTGACACTCTACCTTACCTCTTTCTTAAAAATTCTGGTTAAATTTTTTATTAAAGAAAAGAATGAAACTTTCTATTGTGTGGGTGCATTTAAGAAATTAAACCATGTATTGTTCATGAACTAATAGACTTTTAGCTAACAATAAGTGTTTTTGTCAACACTCGAGCAGTCATTAAATCACATGAAAACTTCAAGAATAAAGGATGGTGACGTGTCATGAAGTGGGGGATGGCTCCCACAATAGAGGTGAAGAATCTGATGAAAGGAGGGTGGTGGAAACCCCTCTCGATCTGGCTGAAACTATAAGGAGCCTCAGGGTCGAATTACAGAGTTGCAAGGATGACAACGAGAGAATGATAAAGGAAAAAGTAAACCAAACAGAAATTAACGCAGTCTTGCTGCAGAGCTTGTTCGATAGATAGAGGAAACTATAACATGAACCCACAACCAGTCATGTGGAACGACGACATAAGAAGAGAATTCAAAGTCCACCTGAGATTCAAAAACATGACTCCATAAGTGACCACATTAGGAGAAGTGCCTCGAAGAAGGCCCAACTTGGAGGCAGGGGACACTCATCGGTAGAGTCCTCTGGAAAGGAAGCTGGAAAATACGAAGGATCTTCTAGTAGCAGAGCAAGCTCACATTCTCAAAGGAAAGGAAAGAAGCGGAAGCATTCCAAAAATCACGATCCTGAAGAATTCAAGAAAGCCAAACCACCCTCTTTCGATGGAGAGATTAGGAAGGGAGAAGAGGTTGAAGTTTTGCTACTTGGTTTAAATAAATACTTCAGAGTCCATGACTACTCTGAAAACTTGAAGGCTCAAATAACCATCTTTAACTTGAATGGAAAGGCTTCCATTTGGTGGGAAGACCTTAGGAATGTGAAAGGAGTCCACGAGAAGGACTTGTCATGGAAACAGTTTGAGAAATAATCCAGGAATCAATATCTGTCAAAGAAATACATGTATGGGAAGACTAGGGAATTCTATGAACTCAGGCTGGGGCAACTCACCATAAATGAATTTTTCAATAAATTCCTTGAACTACTGAGGTATGTACCCTACATAAAATATGAAAAGGTAAAAATGCATCGGTTCGTTAGTGGTTTACCTCAGACCTATCGGGACAGGATTGAGTTCGACGAACCAAATACCTTAGAAGAAACTATCCGAAAGGCGAGGTATTGTTATGAACAGTTTGGGAGTAAGAAAATACCTCACGAGGACTGGAAGAGGAGGAGTAGTTCAGGATTCTAGAAGAAGGGGTTTAAATCCTCAAGATTTAAGAACTATGGAAAATATTCTAGAAGGATTCTTCCTACTAGAAGTGTATATCAACAAAGTTTCCCCTCTCAAAGTGGAAATAAACCTTTTAAGACAGTCTCAGGAAAGATTGATAACCTAAAGAAGGAACACTTAAAATGTTGGGGTTGTGGAGAAGATCATTGATTAGGGGACTGCCCACTCAGACAACAAAACATTAAAAGAATATACAATATCCAAGAAGCTACCACTGTCAATGATGTGGCTAGGAGCATGCCATAAATCTATGCAACCTTGGATAATAATCAAGCCAACCACCAAGCTTCAATAGTGGAGATGGAAGGTATTATTTCCAACCATATAGTTTCTATTTTAATTGACCCAGGTTCTAATTTGAGTTATGTGGCCCCTCAGACTGTTTATAAGTGTAAACTACAACCAATTAGACATGTTAAACTGTGGTTGGTGCAATTAGCCACTGGGACCAAAATAAAGGTGGCATATGTCATACCAGCCTGTCAATTCATCATGGGTGGATTGCCCACTCGAGCGACCCTTAACATACTTCCCCTGGGATCTTATGACTTGTTGATTGGTATGGATTGGTTTGCTGCTTATAAAACTAAATTTGACTATTATCATAAACCTTTAGAATGTGTAAATGAAGAAGGGAGAAAAATGACCCTCCAAGGGATTCAGAAGCCTGTCTCAGTGAGACAAATATCATCCCTTCAAATGAAAAAGTATTGCAGAAAGGGGTGTTCCTTATATGCCATATAGGTACTGGAATCTGTTGAGAATGAAAAACCAAACCTAGGGGAACACCCCATATTAAGAGAATAGAAGGACATGTTCCCAGAAGAGGTACCAGGACTACCTCCGAGAAGGGATATCGACTTCTCGATAGAACTTACACTAGGAGCAGTACCAACATCTTGAACACCATATAGAATGAGCATGCCAGAGATGGTTGAGATCAAGCTACAACTAAAGGATATGATGGAAAAAGGATACATCTGACCCAGTGTATCTCCCTGGGGAGCACCCATCTTGTTTGTGAAAAATAAAGATGACACACTCCGACTGTGCATAGATTACAAAAAACTCAATAAGACAACCATAAAGAAAAAGTACCCCTTACCAAGAATCAATGACCTATTCGACCAATTGAGAGGTGCTTCCATCTTCTCGAAGATTGAATTAAGGTCTGTATACCACCAAGTCTGTATTAAGGATGAAGACATCCACAAAAAAAACTTCAGGACGAGGTATGATCGGTATGAATTTGTGGTGGTACCATTTGGGTTAACCAATGCCCCCGCCACTTTTATGTGCTTGATGAATAATGTGCTTAGCGAATTCCTAGACAAATTTGTATTGGTTTTCATTGATGATATCCTAATCTACTCCAAGAACAAGGAGGAGCACAAATAACATCTTAGACTTGTACTCCAAGTACTAAGAGAGCATCAACTCTACACTAAGTTTAGCAAGTGCGATTTCTTTCAGAAGCAAGTCCATTACTTAGGCCATGTCATATCTAAGGAAGGGGTGGCAGTAGACCCCGACAAGATCAGATCTATTATGGAATGACCTACCCCGAAGGATGTATCCGATATTAGGTCCTTCATGGGCTTAGAAGCATATTATAGAAGGTTCATAAAAGGGATTTCCAGGATTGGCTGTCCAATCACTGCCCTTCAGAAAAAGGGGATTAAATTCATTTGGACATAAAAATGTGAAGAAAGATTTCAGGAATTGAAATACCTCCTGACCCATGCACCCATGCTAAATATTGCAGACCCAGATAATGATTTACTCATGTGTACATATGTCTGCAAGGAAGGATTCAGAGGTGTCCTTATGTAAGAGGGATGTGTAATTTGCTACGCATCCAGGAAATTAAATGAGCATGAGATCAATTATGTGACCCATGACCTAGAGTTGGCTTCCATAGTACATGCTTTAAAAATGTGGAGGCACTACCTCTTGGGTAGGAAATTTGTGATTATGACAGACCATTGTGGATTGAGACACCTGTTTGATCAACCAAAAATCAATGACAGGCAAGCTAGGTGGATGGCTCTCCTTAGTGAGTTTGATTTAAAAATCAAACACATCAAAGGAAAGGAAAATAGGGTGGACAATTCTCTTAGAAGAAGTATAAAAAAGATTCATCTGGCAGTGGTAAGCACCTGTGAAATGGATGTCAGGAAAATATTCAGGAATGCACAAGAAACAGATGCATTCTTCAAGACCATGACCTCATACCTAAGGCAAGAGCCTACATGGTTAAAATATGAAGGCTACCAGATGGTCGAAGAAGGCCTGTTGACTTACATAAACATATTGTATGTTCCAAACTATGGCGACTTGAGGAGGTTCATAATGGATGAACTACATAAGAGACCATATACCAATCACCCAGGATATCATAAAATGATCATGGCCACTAGGAAACAATTCTATTGGATTGGATTGAAGAAAGACATAGCTAACTATTTAGCTAAGTGCCTAGAATGCCAACAAGTTAAGGCATAACACTGACATCAAACATAGTTGTTACAACCCCTACCGATCCCATAATGGAAATGGGAAACCATCTCCATGGACTTCATCACCGGATTACCAAATCCGAACAAGAAAAATGATGCCATCATGGTTGTGGTGGACAAACTGAGTAAGTCTGCTCATTTAGTTCCTTTCAAATCAACTTGCAAGGCCATAGATATTGCCAACATCTCCATGAAGGATATATTTAGACTTCATGGCATGCCCAAGGAAATTGTATCTGATCGAGATACCAAATTCACTTCAAGATTTTGGAAATACCTAAAGGTTGGTTTTGAGACAAAATTGTTGTTCAACATGGCTTATCACCCTCAAACCGATGGACAGACAGAAAGAGTGAACCAAATAGTAGAAGACATGGTAAGGATGCATGTAATGCATCAGCCTAAGAAGTGGGAAAACTACCTACCATTGGTAGAGTTTTCCTACAACAACGGTTATCAAGAATCCTTGAAGATGAGCCCTTTTGAAGCCCTCTATGGTAGGCAATGCAAGATTCCAATCAGTTGGAGTAACCCAATGGAAAAAATTACAATCAGAACTGACATGTTGGATGAAATGGAACAACAAGTGGTTCCGATAAGACAAAATTTGAAGATTTCTCAGGATAGACCGAAAATTTACGCTGACAGAAAGAGGACTTCCAGAGAGTTCAAGACCGAAGACCATGTCTATCTCAGAGTTAGACCCAGGAAGAGTTCCCTAAGAATGGGAGCCTGTGCCAAATTGGCACCTTGGTATTGTGGACCCTTTGAAGTCTTAGAGAGAGTGGGACCCGGAGCCTATAGGCTGGCACTCCCTCCCACTGTAAAGGCACATAATGTTTTTCATGTTTCATTATTGAAGAAATATGTACATGATGCTAATCATATAATTGACTGGTTTTTGATCTAGGTGGAGCTAGAGGGAGAATCTTACCAGAACCCCAATGCATATTAGACATGAAGGAAACCTTACTCAGGAACCGAACTATTGCATAGGTCAAGGTGTAGTGGAAACACTTTGGCCTAGATGAGGCTACGTGGGAAATGGAAGATGCCATGAGACATGCATATTTGATTTTGTTTACTCTTGTACATACATGTCATATTGACAGATAGAACATCGAGGACGATGTTCCTTTAAGGGGGAGGGAATTGTAACACCATGTTTTCCCCAGTCTGTAAATATAACTGTATTGACCAAGGAACTATGGAAAAGATAAAAGTGTGAATTTTTGATTTGATGGACCTTTGTAGAAAAGGTCGATGAATGTAAATTTTTTTATTTTAATATAAAATGCTTACGTGCTGCATGAATGTTGAAAGAGGGGATGTGCTAAGAGAAAACCACGAATGCTATGAAAGGTCGTGGAGGGGACCCAGAGTGGTTGCGTTAACCTCCACCGAACCAGTACCATGATGGAATTAATTACTCAGATCATAACAACCCTCTGACCCAAGAATGAATTACAGTCGGGATGGTAGGTGGGAAGACCTCCTCAAGAGTTAATGAGGGGATGGGGTAGACAAACCATCCATAAGGATTCCATACCTGACCACAGAGTGGGAATTCAAACCACACACAATATTGCAGAGGAAGGCAAGAAAGGAAGTGTGGTGGGAAGAGGAAGACTTGTCGAAAAATGCAGAGAGGAGAGTAGAAACTCTCGGGTATGAGGAAGGACTTAAAGAGGAACAATGAGTTCTGATCATAGAAAATAGAGGTTGATCTAGGAGAAGGAGAGTATCCTTTGTCCTTATATATTTTTGTATTGGGAGAAGGAGAGTAACCTTCGTCCCTAACTTCCATTGAGCTGGAAGTAAGATATTAAATCTCAAAGCATCGTGTCTTAAGCTCGGGGATGGCCAGTGATAAATCCATTGGGAGTGACTGAGACTATGGTTGGGTGGAAACGAGCACCCCTTTCAACAATCACATCGCACTCTATGGTTCTGATAAGTGTTTTCTTGCCTTATGATTTGAATTGTAAATAATGGATGCATGCGAGTATTTACATGTCTATAAAGGGTTCTTTCTCTTTATTAAATGATTAAGTTATGAGTATGCGTTCATTCCCTTGAGAACCTATATTTCTTCTCGAATTTCCATACATCCCAGTTTAATCACTCGAAGGTGCTTTCCCCAGGAATTTACATCACCGTTCCACAGTCAGAGCAAGCCTATGGGCATAGCTACCATTTTGGTAACCTCACAAGTTACTTTGCCTTGATTCAGAGCTTAAAGCTCTGCGAGTTGGGAAGGTGTTCCTTTCCAACCAGTAGTCTAGGAGACTCTAAACTTGGACATATTCCCTTAACCAAAAACCCGACTAAGAGCGGGGATTATAGCCCAGGAGTTATATGAAGGTCCATGTGACCTAGGTCTAGGAACCTTGGAGCTCGAGGCTTCGAGATGTCAAATTTCACAATAGTCAAGTTGAACCACACAATTTCTATGAACCGTTGATCTATGAACGAAGATAGAGGGTGGGGAATCACTGCGAAGCATGAAGGTGAAAATAGTGGACACGCTAGTTCGCGGCCCACAATTCACCCTTGCCGTTTATCTCAATGGGTTGGAAAATCAATGAACCCAGTTAGACTAGAATCAAGTGATCACTTTCCAGATTGCCAAGGTTGAACTCTCTGGTAAAGAGTACACATGTTGGGGCCTCACAAATTCTGTGAACCGTCGATCATATTTGACCTTCGATTTGAGTTTGATGTGATCCCTGAAATGCAAGGAGTGCGGGAATGGAGAAATATTCAAGGAGATCAAGCTCAAAAGAGATAGCATTTTCAGGAGTGAAGATGAAATTCAGGAGATGGGCCCATAGAAGGAGCAAAGGTTGAATCCTTCGAGCACTTAGAAAATCTTCTAAGTTGGATTAAGTCAGAAGCTTAGGAGGAGGAGCAATAGTGGTCGTTGGATCACAATGCTAAGGATCGACAACCATATGATCTAAGCAAGGTATATGGACCTTAGAACTTGGCACACGTAGGATAAAGGAACTTACCAAAGTTTCGAAGTCCTGAAGTAATTTGAGGCCATCCATCACTAGGAGGTGAATTTGGACCGCCAGATACAGAGGGATATGTGGCGATGGATCACAGATTCCAGAGGAACATGTTCGAGGGTTTTTGGTTGAAAGTTGATATTCTTGAACCCCGAATACCCAAAGTGAATCTGGACTACCAGATCTAGAAGGACACGTGGTGAAAGATCGTGGGCTCCAGGGAAATTTGTGCGAGAGTTTTTAGTTGAGATATAAGACTCTCGAAGTCCAGAGAGCCGAAGTAAATCTCAGTCGTCAGATCACCCAAAGTAGGATCCTGACTGTTGATCACCAAGAGATATGTGTCAGCATATCAACAACTTTAGGAAATCTATTCAAGAGTTTTCAGTTGAGATTTGAGACTCCCAAAGTGCGAAGAGCTGGAGAGCCGAAGAAAATCTCAATCGTTAGATTGTCTGAATTAGGTCTTAGTCGTTAGATCGTTCGAAGTAAATCTCCAATGTCAGATCATCCGAAGTGAATATGGACCATATGATCTAGAAGGGACATGGCATGAATTTGTGGACTCCAGATAAAGTCTCGAAGTAATTCATAGCCGTCATATTAATAGGGGACGTGGCGTGAATCCGTGGACTCCAAATAAAGTCCCGAAGTAATTCATATCCGTCAGATTAAGAAGGGACGTGGCGTGAATCTGTGGACTTTGGATAAAGTCCCAAAGTAATTCATAGAGGTCAGATTAAGAAGGGATGTAGCATAAATTTGTGGACTCCGGGTAAAGACCTGAAGTAATCCTTGATCGCCATATCAAGTGGACATGTGTCAGTGGATTATAGCTTTTGGACAAAATCCTTTGGGAAAAAGGGTTAAGTTTGAGATTTGAGATCTCAGAAGTCTAGAGACCCAAAGGAGATCTCGATCGTTGATCAAGAAGAGGGCCACAAGACCATTGATCTAGTTGAAAGGGTCAAACACCCGAAGTAGAAACAAGGCCATTGATTTAGGAGGATAGGTGTCCATAGATCATCAACTCCGGAAGATTGATATATGGAGGAAAGCAGGGTTTGATATTTGAAAATTCTGAAGTCCAGAATCATGAAGGAGATCACATCCGTTGATTTAGGAGGGGCAGATCTGGTCTATTGATTTGAAAAGGGCAGATCTGAAGCATCAGTTCAGACAGTACCATCAATATCGAGAGATTGACGGTCTCATAGCATTGCGGGGATTGGAGGTTCGTGAACTTTAAAAAGTTGAGGGTGGGCTGCAATCCAAACCCTGCTTTTGGAGAAAGGACACGTGGAGGCTCGAGGAGAATTGCGGGATGAAAAGTAGTTTAGTTTCAAACCACCTTTGGTTGCACCCACAATTGTGTGTTTGTGTGAGGTCATCGCCCAAGGTCACATCCGAGAACGAGCCAAGAGAAAATGGGCTAACGCCAACTCTGAGACTTCACTGAAGTGCGAAGGAGAAGGTCGCGGGTATCATAAGACTTGCACCAAAATCCGGAAGGGCTTATGTTTGATTAAGATGTCAGACTATCAAGGTATCTAAGTTTTTTTTGAATAAGAGAATTGGAGAACCTTGACCAGAGGGTTGGGCTGAGTCCCAAACTTCCCAAATTAGGAGTCGTAAAGGGAACGGATCTATTCCTTTAAGGAGGACAATTTTTATTTTTATTTTTTCCCCATCGTGGGTGTGTTACACTAACCTGCCCTTCAAAAATTTTTACTAAAAGTCTCATGTAAACATCTTCATGTTCAATACCAAGGATATCAACAAATTTATCAAAAAAGACTATATTCTCTATGGCTGTTAAATCCCCTTCACTTGTAAATTTTGGTAGGCTCTTCATATAATTATCAGGTAAATCATGCAGGACAACATGAAGACCTAAGGGTGCATATCTAGCAGTAACTTTGTTAAATACCCATGGAGGAGGTATTGGTATATTTCTGTTTCCACCAACACCACCACCTCCGACACCTCCAACACTAGCCATTGAAGGTATTGGAGAAGAAATTCAAGGACTATACTGAAGATTATCAAAAATTTCAAAAGACTGATGTACTAGACCTTTTATTGCTTCAGGAATGTGAGAACGTAGCTAAGATAAATAATCATGAGGTGATGGATCTCGTGTAAGAGATGTAAAATTGAAATGAGGTGGGAAATGAGAAATAGAGCTTAGACTTTCAGATCGGCTAGATTGATAGACATGAGAAGTGATATGAGATGATAAAGAGTGATCTTCAGAGTCTTTGGAAACATAAACTTTTACTTCAGTAAGTCTAAGAATCGGTTGTGCACAAATGATACTAGGGAGTGAAGAAGATTCTTTGTTTTCATTGGTAAAAGTGTCTGTCAATGAAATAGGGTTAGTTTGGACAATTTCTCTCTTTATATCATAATTTTTTCTCAGAAACTACTTCTTCTGGATTTTCTATCTTAACTTCAGGATTACTAGTTGAGGCTTTCGCAGAAAGAGGCTCTTGATGTACTTGTTTATAACTTATTTCTTCTGCTAAACTTTTAACAATAACTTGAGTAACCTTGGGTTGATAGATTTTACCTGCTGATGCAAAATTTTTCTTGAGATAACCCTTATTTTTCAACAATTTTTTAGGATCCGAAACTGGCGTGGTCTTCTTTTCGTCTGGGTTTTTTCTGGTATTTTTTCATCCGGTTGCCAGTTTTTCCTACAATGGAGTTGTCAAGTGAAATATAAAAATGATCCTAATCCTTCTGTTCAATATTTGTTCACCATAAAAAATTGAAACTAAACCTTGTCATTTTCCCAGGGAAAAAATGATTTCATTTCTTCGTTCCCCGGTAACGACGCCAAAAAGATGTTGTTCCTGAGATTGATTCTAGGCTCGAAGAATAATGTCAGGCATCAAAGATTAAATGAATTTTTTTTGTAATGCTTTCTTGTACCTTCAATTTTATAATATGCAACTTCAAATGGAATTTATGATAATAAAATACAGAGGCAGTAAACCTTTCTCTGAGTCGTAATTTTAATTTTGATGTGGGGTTGAAATGATTCACAAAACTGTTAAAATAAATTAAGGTATCATTTACAGATAAATCTTACCTCATTCATAGTAGAAGAAAAGTAGAATATATGTCCTTGACAAATGATTAAAAATGCAGAAACTCACACAGATTATAGGTCTTTTTTTACTCACAGTAAGAACAGAGGAAAAAATGTAACTGAATAGACTTCCAATGTATTGATATCACAGTGGATGTATTACTAAATTGTAATCTTTCAATCTTCAAGAGTCATAGAAAGAAGCTATCATAAGAAGGAAATGGAAATACAAGGAAAGCACATAACTCAAAGAAATGAGACTTAGAATCTATGTCTTCTCTTTGTATTGATATTCAATAAGTTCTCTTTTTTACATTCAACAAGAAGAAGCCTGGAATATATCTATGTTCTGTTTATTTATACAAAAATGTCTTAAGTAAAAGTAGTTATACCTTCCACATTTCCCGCTCTAACTATAGAATACAATCAAAACTGAACAACAAAATGCATATTTTGTTGAGATATGCTTGAACTGGTGTCACTTCATTAGCTCCTTTATTGCTCATGGATGTGCTTGATTTTCTTTGTTCATTGAACTGAGCACACATTTCCATTAATGCTACAAAAAATATGGATGGTTCAACATTCTCATTCAATTCAAATGCAAACACCTTTTTATGCACTAATGGTAACTTTTCTTGAATCTTGATGATTGCTCGAGTTGTATATTGGTGTTGCAAATTTGGTTTTACCAACAGATCATTTATCTTTTGCAAATCAACCTGATTTATCTCTTGGATGGCATTTTGTATACTTTCCTTATTTTTCTTTGAATTTTCTTTATTTTTTTCAATCTTAATCTGACCCGGTGTATTAGGGATAGTACTACTATTGAAATCAACCAATTCGAAATCTACAACATAAAGGGTGTTTAGATAAGCTTATTTTGCTTCTCTAGCCATCTTCTTACTTTCTTCAAGGTTTGTCTCCCAAACTTTTAAAGCCAATTCCCCTTTTACCTGCTCATACTGTGAAAAAGGGGAAAACCTAAGAATATTGATTTTTTGTCTCCATATCATAAATTCCTGGATCTTTTATTTGGCTACATAGGCTTCGTTTTCTTTCTCATCAATATTCTTTAGGGAATTATTCATCATTTGATAATATTTCTGAATGATATCCATACTTTGATATAAATCCTATTGGACAGTTTCCAACTTTTCATTAATCTCGGATGCTTGCCTTTAAATCCAACATTATCTATTCTTGTGTTCTACAACAAAGCTATTTAGGTCTGCAATTTCCCTATTGCACTGTATCATTGAGAAATTATAGATTTTCTCACTTGTAAATTCTTGACACTCACTTCCAGTTCCTCCTGAAGCTACTTCATCTGTTGCTGATAACCCAGTCTAGTTTGCTCCATGTCGAAATTCATTTTACTTCTGGTAGTCTGTTCTATGTGTTGCATCTCATTTTGAAAATGTTCAACCACGAGACACTTCTATTGCAGTTGTTTTGTAAGATTATCCACTGACCATTGGTTGGCCATGGAAAAGGATTCTAATGAATCTGCAACTCCTTTGGCAAAGTCAGGGTCATTTTTTCCATGTCCATCATATATCTTTTTATATATCTTAGTAATCACTCCCTCCTTCTACTGAGATTCACTTCTAATGATGGATTTTATTTTCTTATTGAAAAATAAACTCGATGGAGGCATCTCTTCAGGAAGAATAGGTGCGAGGTCATCTATATGAATAACCTATGAACTGGGAACTTCAAAACTTGTTGCTATAGGAGTTAATAATGGAATGGGGGAAGTGAGTGCAGTGGATTTTTATGGACTTGTGACACTTTGGATAACAATAGTAGTAGTTGGTGATGAAGGGGAAAATCATGTCCATGCTTCATGAAAGCTTCAAAGGACGCTAATAACTTCTGATCATACTTACATGGTATTGATGTCTTCACCTCTTTAGATAATACATCTGTATTATTCACTACTTTTGTAACTTTGTGCTCAGCCAAGCTTTGCTGGGGCTCAATAGTTATTCTTTCCTGTGAGGATGAAATAGGCTTTGCTTCTCCCTACAAAATATTTGGAAGGTTGTTCCTTCTGTCATTCTGAAAGTTGAGGAATCCAACTTGTTGATCTGTAGGTAGATTTTGTAATCTGTTTTCAACTTCATCATAAGATCTAACTCCCTTGAAAACATCGTCATAGGGGGGATCTTCATGTATGTATATTTTCATATTAAATTGGTCGAAATGATTCTCAAGTACCGTATGAGGGTCATGGATTTTGTATTCAATATCAACCAATTTGACATCTTCAAAAGCTGAAGCCTCAACTTTTGTATGACCAAAATAAAATATTGTGAACATGCCAACCTGTATGGGAAAAATTGGCCACACCTTTTTCTATGCCGCTTTCAAATATTTGGTAATTCCTCCTGCCACTATTTGATAAGCCACTTCTCGGCACACCAATCTATTAGGTAAGAATTTGGGAATGGAATGGGGTGAGACAAGGCAACCGAATACTCTAATGTAGGAAAATGTTTCTTCAATATACCAATCTGCAATTGCACCCAAATTTCCCATAATATGTTATGATATTCTTGGAGGAGGGTGTTCGTAGATAGCCACATGAATGGGTATCACTACATTGTGAAAAATTTCATAAAATAAATCTTTGGAATTTTCCTCCCATAGCTTTGAGTGGTAAAAATGTATGGGCTCAGAACTAGCTAGGGTCCAACTCCAGTTCATGAGCAGAAAACGAGTCATAAAATAGATTGTGTCCATGATGTATGCAACCATATAAAAGGGAGCATGTTGTCCTGTAGATTTCAACACGTTATAATCGGTAACCTCCTTGGCTAGGTTATCTGATAAAATTTTTGCCCAGTTAAAAGTATAACCATCAACAACTTCATTGATTATGGAAACCCATTCCACTGTAAAATGTGCAGTATTTTTCCTACCAAATAATCATCAGACCATCATGGTGATGTACAAAATGTGAGCATCCAAAGATGCCATGGAATATATGCGATGAACATCAGTTTTGAATTTGGCTGTATTACCCCACCGAGTTTTGATTATATCATGGTTGGTTCTACCATACTGAGTGCATTCCCTCCTCTCGAAATCCAATATAAATGTTGAATTATAAGTCTATTTAGGTTCAAAGGATAATTTATACATTACTTGTATATCTTCTGGTCGAAAGGAGATAAAAGAGGTCTTCTGGTGACTGAAGATGCTTTTGGCTGGGATGTCTATATGGTCCAAGGACCAACTTATCATGTCGTTATAAGGCATTATCCTTGGTTGAGATGCAACCTTGTGTAATTCGGACTGAGCCACCATCCTAAGCTTAGTTGAGAATGATTCATCCTCTTCTTCAGCTAAATCATCAGGACATAGAAGAATTTCATGCTCTAAGATGTCGTACACCTGTTTCCAAGTTTTGATAGTGTCGGTGATTCGAGTAGTAGTGTTTGAGAGAATATCAATATTTGGGTTAGAATCCCTATCAGATGAATCCTATTTCTTTCTTTCTTTGTGTGGCACCACGAGGTTAACCCTCCCGTGAGAAGAAAAAAACTGTAAGCTCTCAACACTAGATGTGAAAAATCCAATTGCAAATGGTGGAATAGTTTGAAGTTCGAAATTAGATTTATTCATAAAACTATTAAATTCTATTAATTTTCACATTAATCTACTGACAAAGTATTTATTAAGAAAATATATGAAATTTATTACCTGGAAATCACAATATTTACCCAAATCTTTAACTTCAACCAGCTGTAAATGCAATTATACTTTGGCGGTTCGACATTCAGGGGTTTTGAATGAAGAACAACGGAAATATACCGAAGTGCGAATTCACAGAGTGATTAATTGATAGTTAATTATGATTAATTAAACTCTTTTAATTTTTTATTAGTTTTTTAAATGTTTTTTATTCATTATTATATCAAATTCTTTGACACTTTGGTACTTCGACAGTCCTGAACCTATCCTTTGATTTACCTCCCGAAGGACAATCTACCAAAGTGATGTGGAAGTGATGACATCATATTTAATGACATGTCAAGAAACGATGAGTGACACATGTCACCTAAAATCAAACGAACAATCCATCACAAATGCTAAAAATGAATGCCACGTGTCAACCTAGGATAAGGTTTTATGATAGGTGTCATGTGAATCATTTGTGGATCTACTTAGAATATTTTTACAGGAAAACTGTCTTCAAGACTTCAGAGCTTTGTAACTTTGGGATTTTTGTTCTTTAGATGGTTTGAAACTCCTGAAGTGTGAAGCCTCGAAGTAACTGTTGGAAGCTTTCTTTTAAAATTCGTGCAACTTTATAATCCCGAAAACACGGGAGCCGTTTGATCTGTTTAGCTAAAAACACCTGAACGGATAATATTTAAAGAGGCTTATCGATAACGAACATGGATTTATCTAATTAAAAAAACAATTCTCTCAATTTTTTTGGTTGATTTTTATTTTATTTTAAAAGGTTAAAACAAAGGTTTCGAAATTAAAAAGTTTAAAATTCTAAAGTTGTTCTAACAAGACCCATTGTCATACAAAAAGGGACAGCATACTGGTCTACTACAATAATCAAACTGCAACCAATTTATATTTGTTACACTCGTTGGTAACATGTCTTCATGTGATTGGGACAGTATGTCGAGTACATTAAACAAAATCCCTGATTTTCAGAGACAAATATTTCAAAACATACAACTTGCAGTAGCATTCAATTATATTGATTTTCATTCATTAGTTGAACTGTCGACATTGCTCCAGTTGTGTGCATGCCTAATTTCTTCATCATTTGTAGGTGATATTATACTTTGGTTTTTGAACATAATTTTTTCTTGATGACCGCCTTGTTTTTTTATGTTCCGCCCCTTCATCTTCCATCTACAAACATAGAAATAAACATTTATATGTGTATCTACATTTATA
>ML778268.1:644140-665858 GCA_009831015.1 Picea engelmannii | reverse complement strand
TGCATATGAAATGAGAATAGTTAAAGATAAACCTACCTCCAGAGAAGCATCATTTAAAGCAGACAAGAATGAGGATTCTGAGCCCGATGAAATTGAAGAAAAATTTGTGAAGAGACTGAAGAAGGGATCAAGCAAATACAAAGATAAACTGTCTTTCAAATGTTTCAACTATAGTAGGATAGGTCATTTTGCAAATAAATGTCCCCACAAAGGAAAGGATCAGACATGTGATGATGAGGAGAAGTACAAACACAAAAATTTCTTTAAAGAGAAAAACTTTAAGAAGAAAAGTCTGTGCGTAAACAATGATGATGATCCTTCAGATGATGAAGAAAATGACTCCTTTATTGAAGATAAACTAAATGACTTCATACTTATGGCCAAAGAGGATTATGATAATAAAAGCACATGAAGTGATGAAGAAGAAGCTGTGGTTGACATGGAAGGAGAACTGATCAGTGCACTGGAAGAGATTGACAGACTAAGAATCAAGAACAGAAAGCAAAGACAATTTTTGATACAGTTCGAGAAGACAGTAAATAACTTGATGAAGACCTTGTCCTACTAAAAGTAGAATTGGAAGAGGCAAAGAAAATTGAAGAGATTCTAAAACATCAGCTATCAGAAAAGAAGGCAAGATGTGAAGCATTAGAACAAGAAGTAGTGAAAATGAGGAAAGAAATGGAGAAGTTTCAAGCCTTGTATAATCAAAATCTGTCAAGTATCAAAGCCTCAGAAGGATTGGACACCATTCTGAATTAGCAAAGGAATCCAATGCTGAAAAATGGCTTGGGGTATGAAGAGGGATCAAGCAGTGGTAAGCCAGGAAATGAAGAACCCATCAAGTTTGTCAAAAGTAAAACCAATGACAATAACAATCCTGTAGAAACAAAGGAAGACAATCAGCCGCCTAGATCGAGTAAGGAAAAAGATGCCAGATCTGAATCTGTAGAACAAAGAAGTAATGTGCCCACTGTTGAACGACGTCATCAGTCTGGAAGAAATCGATTTGCTTAAAGAAGACAACCATTTTCCAGGTACAAAGAATTCTTCTATGGCTATTGTTTCTACTGTGCTAACTTTGGTCACAAAGCTGTAAATTGTTCCTTAAGACTTTGACATGAGTAATTAATATTTCAAAGGAATAAATACTTGCCACAACAAAGAATGATGCATCCAAGTAACAAACCTTCACTGACTGCCAATTGCCAAATTAAGTCCTGGGACATGCAACTAAAGAGGTCAAGAAATAATCAACAGTCAATGAGTAGACAACGCTGCACCAATAAGTTTGACCTGTTGAACAATGAGATTGAATGCTACATCTGTCATAACTGTGGACACAAATCTATTGACTACCGTTTAAGGGAATATGAACCAGATTCGAAATCTCCTACTGAAAATGTCAAGTTTTGGAAGAAGAAGGAAAGTGACAAGTGTGGATTAGTGTTATCTGCTCAAAGAAAAATGAACCCTTGGTTTATAGACAGTGGATGCTCCAAACACATGATGGGAGACAAAGGCAAGTTTCTATCTCTAAGTGAAAGCAAATCAGGAAACATAACCTTTGGAAATGATGCTCCAGGGAAAATAAAGGGCAAAGGGATGGTAAGCTTAAGTAATGGAAAAGGAAAAGCCCAAGATGTTCTACTTGTGGATGGGATGAAACATAATCTGCTCAGTGTAAGTCAAATGTGTGATAGAGGATGCGAAGTGTTGTTCACATCCAAGGACTGCAAGATAAAGTCTGTAAACTCAGGACAAGTGGTGGCCAAAGGCATAAGGACATAAAATAATGTATATGTGCTGAAAGAAAATAGAGAAGAATCTCATCTAAGAAAACATGATGAAAGCTAGTTATGGCATAGGAGACTTGGACATCTAAACTTTGACCACTTAATCAAACTCAAAAACCTCGAGGCAATACAATATATTCCGAGAATATCAAAGCCCCAAGATTCAATGTGTAAACCCTGTCAAGTAGGGAAGCAAAACATGACACAGTTTAAGTCCAAGAGCTTTACTTCAACAGAGAAACCACTCCAACTAGTTCATATGGATTTAAGTGGACCATCAAGACAGGAAGGCATAGGGAAAGAAAACTACTTCATGCTGATTATCGATGATTACTCCATACTTACTTGGGTTTCCTTTCTCAAAGAAAAAGTTGAAGCATTTGAGAAGTTTAAAATATTTAAGGCTTTAACAGAGACTCGAACAGGCAAGAGGTTAAAGGCAGTAAGATAAGATCAGGGAGGAGAGTTTATGTCAAGAGACTTCAAGGAATTATGCGATGAACATGGGATAAAGAGAGAATACACAATCCCAAGAACTCCACAACAAAATGGAGTTGTTGAGAGGCAAAACAAAACAATGCAGGAAATGGCCAGGTCAATGATGAATGAGAAGAACATTGGTCAAACCTACTAGGTAGAAGCAATACACACAGTAGTCCATGTGCTTAACAAAGCCCACCTCAGACCAAAAAGTGACAAGACACCTTATGAATTATGGTTTGGAAGACCTGCCTCAATCAAACACTTCAGAGTCTTTGGGAGTAATTTCTACATAAAGAATAATGATGAGAACCTCGGAAAATATGATGACAGGGCTGATGAAGGTATCTTCTTAGGGTATGCTACAAACAGTAAAGGACATAGATGCTATAATAAGAGGCTACATAAAATGGTTGACTATATTGATGTAAAAATTGATGAAGGAATCCCAGCAAGAGAGGTATACAGTAATGAGTCTTCTATAGAAGACACAACTAAAGCTGAAGATGATCAGGTCCAAGAATCAAAAAATGAAGACTCTGAATTAGATGAAGACTCAGACACTCAGATAGACTCAAATCAGTAGTCAAATACAAATTCCTCCTCCAGAATCATTCAAAAGAATCATCCTGCAAGTCAGATAATTGGAGAAAAAGACAAAGGTGTACAAACCAGGAGAAAGCTAATCAAAACCACCGAACAATCTCATATAGCTCTCATATCCATGATGGAACCCAAGAATTTCAATGAAGCCAACAAATATGATCACTGGGTTAAAGCAATGAATGATGAACTTGATTAGATTGAGAAAAACAATACATGGGAGATGGTTCAAAGACCTGAAGGTAAAAACGTCATTGGCTCCAAATGGATCTTTAAGAATAAGTTGAATGAGAAAGGATAATTTATCAAGAACAAAGAAAGGTTAGTCTGTAAAGGCTATGCTAATATAGAAGGACTGGATTTTGGTGAAACATTTGCTCCTGTAGTAAGATTAGAAGCTATCAGAATGTTTCTTGCCTATGCTTGTCATAAAAGGTTTAAAGTCTACCAAATGGATGTCAAGTCAGCCTTTCTAAATGGAGATTTAAGTGAAGAAGTCTATATGGAACAACCCGAGGGTTTCAAACTGTCTGACAACCCTGAATTAGTATGCAAGTTGAAGAAAGATTTATATGGTTTAAAACAGGCCCCTCGAGCTTGGTATCACAGGCTGGATACGTATCTCAAAGACAAAGGGTTCAAGAGAGGAACAACTGACAACAATCTGTATATTAAAATAGAGGATAATAATTTGCTCATCGTACTGGTCTATGTAGATGAAATCATCTTTGGATGTAATAAGGATTCATTGGTACAATGGTTTGCTTCTACCATGGAGTCTGAATTTGAAATGTCTAGGATAGGAGAACTGTCATTTTTTCTTGGTTTGCAAATTACTCAGAGGCACGAAGGGATGTTCATTTCTTAAGAAAAATATCTAAGAGAAATGTTGAAAAGGTTTCAAATGGAAGATTCTAAACCTGTGGGTACACCTATGGTAACTGGATGTAAATTAAGAAAGGATGATGATTCAGCTGATATTGATCAAAGCTCATATCGATCAATGATAGGAAGCCTGCTGTACATCACAACATCTCACCCAGACATAATGCATGCTGAAGGAATAGTAGGAAGATATCCTGCTGCACCTAAACAGATTCATTTGCAAGCTATCAAAAGGATATTCAGGTATTTGAAAGAAACAATGACTTATGGTCTGTGGTATCCCAGAAATCAAAATCTTTAGCTGACTGCTTATTCAGATGCAGATTGGGCAAACTGTGTTGATGAGATAAAAAGCACCAGTGGAGGAGCATTCTTCCTGGGTGACTCTTTAGTAGCCTGGCTTAGTAAAAATCAAGGTTCCATTTCTTTATCAACCACAGAGGCATAGTACATTGCTGCTGCTACGTGTTGCACTCAGGTATTATGGATGATTCATACACTTGCAGTTTTGGAGGTAAAATACACTGCACCGATTCCAATTCATTGTGATAACACTAGTGCAATCAGTGTGTCTAAAAATATCGTATTCCACTCCAAGACCAAGAATATTCCCATAAAATATCATTTTCTGAGAGAGTAGGTCACCAATCAGATTATTCAGGTCAATTACATTCCCACTACAGAACAAATTGCAGACATCTTTACTAAACCTCTAGCAAAGACACCATTTGAATATCTCAGACAGAAGCTGGGTGTCATCCCGTCTCACATATAAGAGAGTCCATCCTGTTAAGGGGAGTCCTTTATTGGTTGCATATCTAATACCTCCTAAAATTAATGCAACAACTCAGGGGGAGCATGTTTTCTTTGACATTGATGTCAAAGGGGGAGAAAAGAACAGGGGTGCCTTTGTTGCCATCAATGCCAAAGGGGGAGATTGTTGGAAGGTTTACAGTTGGGAGTAAGCTTGTCATTGATGGCAAGAACAACGATGGCAAAGATCAGTGATGGAAAATAACAACGATGGCAAGAACAGTGAAATCGCGAAGTGACGAAATCGCAAGTGGACGAAATCGTGAAGGTGGATGAAATTGTGAAACAACAAAATCATGAAGTGGAAAAATCATGAGAATATCTGGGCCATAGGATCTGGGGTATCTACGAAGGCTCAATATCCATTAGATATGGTGAAGCTGCAAGGTGGATAAGTCCAAGAGTCATCCAACTCGCCAAAACTGTGAAGGAATCCTGGCCGTCCATCGGGGATAGTCGTGGACCATTGATTCATAGGACACGTGGTGACAGATCGTCATGTCACTGACTAGAAATTCAAAGGAACGAGGTTCCCTAACCTCTTGATCTTGCGATATGAGAAATCACGAAACAATCTCAGCCGTCAAATTGAGGTTTGTTCTGGATCGTTGATCTAAGCTCCATCTTGGAGCTTCGTGTATCGGGACTTGGAGTGACGAGAACCCCCATCACAGGAATCGTGAGATGTGAACTCACGATAAGATATGGACCATCAAATCACCAAGGGTTTTGGACCATTTATCTAAGCTCCATCTCAGAGCTTTGCATATCAGGACTTGGAGTGACGAGAACCCCCATCACAGGAATCGCGAGATGCGAACTCACGATAATATCTAGACCGTTAGATCACCAAGGGTTCTGGACCGTTGATCTAAGCTGCATATCGGAGCTTCATGTATCAGGACTTGGAGTGACAAGAACCTCCATCACAGGAATCGCGAGATGCAAACTCACGAAAAGATCTGGACCGTTGATCTAAGCTCCATCTTAGAGCTTCACCGATTGTGACTTGGAGAGTCAAGATGCCTCATCTCTAGATTCACGAAATGAGAAATCGTGAAAGAAATTTATGCATAAGAACGTGGTCTCAGCCGGTGGTCACACCATAGAAGAGATGAAGAGAAGAGTACATGCAGACAAGCTTCTTTTTTGCGTTTCGGGGATCGCAACTTCGAGAGTCGAGATGCCTCGTCTCCAGATTCACGAAAAGTGAAATCATGAAAGTGATTTATGTATAAGTGCTTGGTCATAGCCATGGTCATATAAAGGAAGGAGCCAATGCAGAAAAACTCCATTTCAGAGTTTCGGAACTTGTGACATGGAGACTCAAGATGTCTCATCGCAGAATCTATGAATTGCGAAAGTGCGAAACAGGTAAATAATGCAAGAACTCATCAGAGTTAATCCAACGATGGAGGTGAACATGAGCATGATCGAAGGGATAATGTTGATCCTCACAGTGTAACTACTAGAAACCATTGATGGTTTCTACTAGAGGATGCGAAGAGACTTCGGGGTGATTTCCAGAGGAGCTGAAGAGTTACATGGAATCTGCCAGTGGAATGAAGATGATTCATGGAGGAAATTGACAGTTGGATGAGGGTTGGAGCTCGTAATTGAAACAGAAAGGATGAGCTCGACTGTAACAGAGAAGATGAAGAGTCTCAACTGTGAGAGAGAAAAAGGCATCTCGGCATAACACCTAGTGATGATAGACACAGGGGTTGAACTGCCAGAGAAGATGAAGAGTCGTGATGATGATCACGCAGACCACTTGAGATGTGGAGGATATTGGCACAGTATGAGCATGCAGAGGAATGGGGAATATTGCATGCACAAGATGCAAACAATTTATATATAGACTGTACAAAGAAGAGATGAGGTTGCAGTTGTTGCTGGGATCGTTGTGGATGTTGTTGAAGGTGATTCATGCATGAAGAAGGATCATAGTGCAGCAAGTGAAAAGAACATAAGAAGAACTGTGCAGCAAATGGACATGGTGCATAGAGCATAAAAGAAGAAGAACAGAATGGGCAGCAGATGCATGCTGGAAGACAGCGAGGAAGTCTGAGTAGCAAAATCTTGCAGAACAATGATGAGACTGGTAAGCTGTTATTGAACACTATATCACTGTAATAGGTTTCAGTATTTCATATTCATAATCCAGGGAGGTTGGGAGGTGCTAGGGAGGACTGGTGTCCTCAGAGGTTCAAGTGGGGGCTTGAACACAGGGAGTTGGTGCTTCCTTCTAGTTGGTGCTAGAGAAACCAAGGAGTTGGTGCTTCCTTCTAGTTGGTGCTAGAGAAACTAGGGAGTTGGTGCTTCCTTCTAGTGGGTGCTAGAGAAAAATAGAGAGTTGGTGCTCTCAGCAAGTTGTAGCTTGGAAAACAGAGGTTGTAGCCTCACAATGAGTTGGTGCTCAAATGTATGATAATGTAAAGAATGTAAATAATACTTATCATATAAAGAAGAAGAGGTTTTTACCCTGTATGGGTTTCCTTGGGAAATATCTGTCTCTGTGTTTCTCATATATGTGACTGATGCTGAATGTGCCATTGTTCATTTACCTGCATTATTGTGATCATCATTGAGTTCCTTGTAAATATTTTAATAGAAGCATAATTATTTAAGCACGGTGACAACTGATTCACCCCCCTCTCAGTTGTCCAACAGTTTGAACATATTAAAATCATTGTGTTAATAATATTATCAATGTAATTTCAATATTTTTATAATTAGGATTCTCATGATGATTAACATATCTACCATCTATTATTACACCCCACTACGATGTCAATTAGTGAGCTTGCTACTAAACGAAAAGATCTTAGAGAGGAAGCATACCGAGAATTGTTGGAACAACCACCTATTCAATTCCCACTACGTTCTGAGTCACCCATTCAAAACCTCGATAGTAACACTAGTTCGTCACATGTTGGGGATGAATGAAATGATATAGACATTGGTATGGATGATTTCTTGTGGGGTACCCAGGCCATCGAGGGAATTTTCTTAGATGCATCCCAACAAAATGAACTAGGGGATGACGTTGATATTATAGATACCTTCTACAAAAACTTGAAATCTACTTCCACCACCCCTCTATTTGGTCTAGTATAGGAGTCTACAAGGTCTACCCATCTAGGGACAACAATGTTACCGTACAACTTTAAAGTAATGTATGGTATGTTAGATGTCTGTTTCATGAAACTTTTGATGTAGCTAACCCCTAAGTCCCCTAAATTTTTAAGGATTTTGTCACACAATGAAGGAAGAAAAGGGTTGATTTTATTCATGCTTAATGCCTAGTAACTTTCTATTTCCCAATAATTATAGGTTATTAAAAAGCAAGGTACTTCCGAGTGATAATCGATTTCCCGATAGTTGCGTAGAGGAAAAGAAAATACTTAAAATGTTGGGTGTTGAGTACATTTCATACCATGCTTGTTCAAATGATTGTATTCTATACACAAACAAATATGCAGACAAATACATATATCCTGAATGTGGGCATGATAGGTACGATAAATAAAAAAATAAGGGGAAGGCACATGGTCCTCCTCATAAGATATTGAGGAACATGCCTATAATTCCAAGGATTCACAGGCTCTTTCATTACAAACAATTATCCACATTGCAGGAGTGGCATGCCTCACATAGAAGTGAGCCAGGAGTCATGCGAATCCCAATAGATCTAATAGCCATGAAGCATATAGAGGATATCCTATGTCATAGTTATGATTATTCCTCTGATGCACAAAAACTAAGGTTTTTCCTTGACACCCTTAAAAATGAATATCTACACTGGTTTATGGGGTTAGTTGGGGACACTATTAGAACATGGGAATAAATGCATGGAAATTTCCTTAGGAAATATCAAGATTACTGCAAGGCTAGGGAATTAAAGGAAGAAATATTTAAAATGACACAAAAGAGGAAGAAAACCTGGAATACCATCTTGAGAAATTTTTGTATAATATTCAAAGATATGAACAACATAAATTAGAGCCAAAAACCATTAGAACCATTTTCTTTAGAGAACTTTTAGATGAATCAATAATTTTGTCAACTTTGTGGGATTTGGTGATGTATCTCGACTAACCTTTGAATAAATTTGTGATTTGTGTAGAAGATATTATCGAAGCTAGGAAAAATATGGCAAAGGATCAAGAGACATTCTATCTAAAGTCACCAAATCTGCAACAAGTGGTGTCACCAGGGATGAATTGGGAAATCTTCTTGAAAATTTTAAAACTCTTCTTGGCACTCTTTTCTTACAATTAGATACTTTTCAATTTAAAAAGAAACAAGAAGAAGAAAATGTATCTCTTTCCATTTTTCATCCTAGGTGTAGAAAATACACCCCTAAAAGAATGTCCTCTTGATGGTATTGAAATCTATGCTATTTGTCTAGGGGAACACTCCACGGAGCATTGTCCCTCCTTACCTAGACTTAAAGTGGTGTATCTAGAAGGAAATCAAGCAACATAATAATTATGTACACTTGCACCGAGGAGACCATGGAAACCAAGAGTACCAGGTATGTATTCAAACAATGCATCTCAATTTACTTCATATTTTCCTCGTCAACAATATCCTCCAAAATGATTGGATCCTACTATGCCTTAGCAACAGGGATGGAAGGGACCCAACTACGGGAAAATTTCGAACTATAGCTACCTTACACCCCCACAACCATCATACCCTATGCCATTACTTCAACAATATTTAAAAAACATACCCTATTCCATCACTTCAACAATATTCACAACAACAATATCCCCCACACATTTCATATCCCACATAGCCACCAACCCAACCATCTGCACTACCTCAACAGTTACAACTCACATAACGCTAAAAACTACAACTTCCATCCACCCAACCTATGAGACCCACACAATTGTCCGATCAACCAATTCCTAATCCCAATAATAAGGTAGGTCAAATTGTTTTTAGCATTGAGTTACAACCCTTTCCTACGTATCTAGTCACCCTAGTGGAATTGCAAGAAATTCAACTTAGATCAACAAAGGTGTTCAATAATAAATCTCCTACAATTATTGAAGAAGAGTCAGAGGATTAAAATCCTAAATGAATGAATGATAATGTTGAAATAAATAAAACTTCCCCACATTTATAGCTTCCCTATTCATCTAGTTTACCTCCCTACCCGGAAAGGTTAAGCTTGGAAAAACCAATTGTTCACCCTGAATTTGACTTGATGTCTGAATTAAGGAATTTTTTCATCAAAGTACCATTATTACAAAACATTAAATATATACTAATTTATTCTAAAACCATTAGGGAACTTTGTGTAAATAAACTCGAAAGAAAGAAGATAGAACCAACAAAAATACAATTTGTGGGAAGATCAACAGATCTCATGTGAGGATAATTTTTTGTGGAAAAAATATCAAGATCCCGACAACTCGATTTTTTTAGTGTGCATCAATGATGTTGTTTTCCCAAACACCCTTATTGAACTGGGGGCCTCCATCAATATCATTACTCAGTAGACCATGGAACAATTACAGTTACTTAACCTTCATCCTACACCAACTATTTTAGAATTAGCAGACTGATTCAAAATTAAATCCGAGGGTGTATTGGATGATGTGATTGTTTCCTTAGATTCGTGGGAGTACCTTGTTGACTTTATGGTCTTGCAACCCAATATTTATTCATGGGGAATCCCCTTATCTTAGGAATACCATGGTTTACCACCATAAATTCATTTATTGGCTGTAGGTTCGGGAACATACTTATTTCTCACAGAGATTCAGTGAAAAATTTAACTCTATATCCTCCCGCCAAATATTCTCATGAGCTTGAAAACACTCCATGGATAGACACGACCAATAGTGATTAATAAAATTTTCAACGTATTTCTGCAATAGATCAAATGATGCAATTCGAAGTACTCACTAAAGAAGATCAGATTCAAATTTTTTTGGTCAATTTAGATGATTTACAAAATTCTGTTTTATCTCTTGATCATATTTTTAGTTTAGATTTTCAAGAAAATTATGATTTGAATACTTCATCATCATAAAAAATTTCTGCAATAACCATTGAATCTTGATTTGTAAGAATCAGGAACTATTCCTATTGAAATCAGTCCAATAATTTTTAACATATAAATTCTCAACTTGACAATTCTTAGGAGGAACAACTAATCAAAATGTTGGAAAAATACACAAATTCCTTTGCCTGGAAATATAATGATATGTAGGGAATTCATCCTGACACTTGCATCCATCATATATATATTTAGGATAATTCCCATCTTATTAGGAAACCTTAGAGGTGGTTGAACCCCGCCCTCAAAGAAATTATCAAAGAAGAACTACAAAAATTACTAGATGCCTAGTTTATCTACCCAATTTCGGACATCCTACGGGTCTCACCCCTTGTCATTGTACCTAAAAATAATGGTAAGTGCCATATTTGTGTCATTTATAGAGATCTTAATAAATCCACTTTAAAATATTGTTTCCCTCTTCCATTTATTCACAAGGTTTTGGACACATTAGCTGGTAAAAAGTATTTCTCTTTTCTCGATGGCTTTAGTGGTTACAACCAGATAAGGATTTCACTTGAAGATCAGGAAAAGACAACTTTTACATATCTATGGGGGACATACACTTATAGAGTGTTACCCTTTGGACTACGTAATTCTCTCGCTACCTTCCAAAGAGAGGTTTTAGCTATCTTCTTTTACTTGATCCATGATTGTGTGGAAGTTTATATGGATGATTTCTTTGTATATGGTGATTATTTTTATGAAGCATTAGATAATTTAGAGAAGGTTTTGATAATATTTTAGGAAACTAACATTTCTTTGAGTCATGCTAAATTTCATATGTCGCACACCACACGTATTGTTCTTGGCCATGTCATATCTAGTGCTAAAATTCAAATTGATCCCACAAAGATTGAGGTCATATCAAAACTCCCTAGTTCCAAAGTATCCAAAATATGTAAGAAGATTTTTAGTTCATGCTAGTTATTACATACAATTCATAGAAAATTTTATGAGAATAGCCACTCCTTTATTTAAATTACTTACCAAGGATACTGAATTTCTCTGGGATGATCATTACCAACATACATTCGAGATATTGAAAGAAAAAGTCACCCAGACACCAATTTTGAGGGGGTCAATTTGGTCTCTTCCATTCCACATTTCAATAGATGCCTATAACACACCTCTTGGAGCCGTGTTGGGACAAAAAGAAAATCAGTCATCCTACACCATTTACTTCATTAACAAGAACTTACCACCAATCGAGGTAAACTATATAGTCACAGAAAATGAATTTTTAGTAGTCGTTCATGCAATTAATAAATTTAGACATTACATCACTGGGTATGAGGTATTCATTGATACCGATCAATCTGAACATTAGGTATATAATGAAAAAAAATATAACCAATGGTAGGGTGACTAGATGGATTTTTTTGTTGCAAGAATTCAACATTACTATTCTAGATGGACATGGAAAGGAAATTTTGGTAGTAGATTTCCTTTCTAGAATTCATATGAGGATGAAATAACTCATGTAGAAGACAATTTTCTTGACAAACATTTGTTTGTTGTGTATACTAAATCTCTATGGTTTTCATATGTGGATAACTATTTTGTTACAGGGAAATTTCCACAACATCTTTCACCTAGTGAAAAGAAGAGGATTGTCAAACTCAATGCCTGCTATTATTGGATTGGATGGGACCTCTTCTAGAAAAGTCCTAACTTGATCATTAGAAGGTGTGTTCGTGAAGATGAAATTTTTGATATATTGAGAGCTTTTCATGACAAGCCACGTGGAGGGAAATACCCTGACAAGAGAACATCATATAAAGTTCTTTGTTTAGGATACTATTTACCAATCCTCTTCACGGATTTCAAACAGTATGTTCAAAGATGCGAAATTTGTTAGTGGATTGGCCACCCAGTACAATAAGAAAAGATTCATTTACAACCCAGGTGGTCATTGAGCCATTTGAAAAATGGGATCTAGAATTTGTAGGGCCAATTGCCCCTGCATCGAAAAATAAAAGGTATATTTTGATTTGTATTGATTATGTTACCAAGTGGGCAGAAGCCAAATCTCTTTTCTATTACACTGAAAAAACATTTGTTAACTTTCTATTTGAGAATATTTTTACCCATTTTGGTGTGCAAAGAGAAATTGTAATAGATCAAGGAGAACAGTACACATAAAAGTTGGTACAGGCCATCACTCAACAATATCAGATTAAACACTAGAAACCCTCTCCTTACCATCCACATTCCAATGAAAAACTAGAGTCCATCAATAAGGTCCTTGAAGCAATTTTGACCAATACACTGAAAAAACATCATGAGGGTTGGACATATTGGTTCGTGATGCACTTTGGGCCTACAGGACTACATGGAGGAGTACAACCAAATTCACGCCATATGAACTAGTGTATGAAAAACAAGTTCTTCTTCCAATAGAATTTCAACTGAAGACCTTCAAGAGTCCAGTTCAACTAGGTATGGATATTTCAGAGCCTCAACAACAAAGGATAGTTCAACTAAATGAATTGGAAGAGATGCATTAGGACACTATTCAACAAACTATCCTTGTCCAACAAATGAGAAGTAAGTGACATGACAAGTTTTTTATAAAAAAGAAGTTTAAACTAGGTGGTTGGGATATCCTTTTTGATATGTATATGTATATGTATATATGCATGCATGCATGTATGTATGTATGTATTTATACATACATACAAACACACACACAAAAAAAAAGTAAAGAAAACAAATAATGTCCTCTTGTGAAAGTTATCTCTTTGGCACATTTGGATAGGGAATATGCTCGAAAACCAGGAAAATAGCTGGAAAATGTTCCCCAGACTCTTCTCAAATAAAAGGGAGATTTTTTATTGTAATATATATAAGTTGTTTTATCCCAAAAAGAGGGAGTTTTCCTATGCCTAATTTTTCTTGAAATAAAGGTTAGAAAAATGAGAATTATGTGTGTGAAAAACCTTCTCATTATAGAACTTGAGATAACCATTCTTGTTGTCTTATCACCACAGTTATCAACCATTTCCACTGTAGTTAATTTTCTTGTTTCATTAGAGAATAAATTTAATTTGCTTCATATTTTTCTTCTTCTTCAACAATCATTTCATTCATTTTTATTAATAAATCAAGAACAAAGTGCAGTGTTCCACTAATAATCCTCAACATGAACAAGGGCTGATCATTTTAGTTCACTCTACATCCTTAGAAAATTTCCAGTTTTTCAAAGTGGATGGTATTGCAATGTCCAACTTCAATATAAACATCTTCATCATCAACATCCTTAGCATTGCTTTTCACCGGAATTCTTTTCCATTCCATGTTGCACAAAATGATAGTATTTACAACTAGCTACCTCCTTCTTATGTAGCATGAAGATAGAAATAAAGTATAGGTTTGTTGGTTGTCCACATAATTGACTTCAATGATCATTTTTGTGCATAATTTTATTATGATAATAAGGTCAAAGAAGGGTTCTTAGAGTTACACTTTTTGACCTTCTAAAATGCATTGACTTTTTATAATCATGTTCAAAGTTCAATTCTTTTCATCTCTCCTTGTATTTGATAGTAACCAAGCACTTCAAAAAAATGAGTTTGCAGAAAACCATCCTCAGATTCCTCCATTTCATTGTTAGCATACATGTTCCAATAATTTTCATGAAGTTACAAGTATTCCTGTAACAATCAAGCAGTCCTATGACCACTATTTTCAGTTGTCACAAGATCCTTATAACAGTCACTAGAAGTCCTATATCAGCTTATATTTAATTCCAAGTACATTTTTCCAGTTTGAATAACGATAGTAAGTTTCATAATGAAGGCCTACATCTTTCCAAGCAACTCTAAACTCTTATCCCTAACATCTAGATCAAACTTTATCTACAACAACAATTGTTCTTTTAAAAATTGGTATGGAATATTAAAGTCTCATGACTATCCATTCTAAGCAGTCAAGACCAAATTGTTTTGCTCAAGATCAACACAAACATGTTTAACTCTTCTCTGCAGTCATTACTCCAAGAAAATATATGGTTACATAAAAGTTTTCAAAGGTAAACCGAGGTAAGAGGTCAATTTTCCAAACTTTCCTAAGTCTATATAAAGCATGGTAAGTCATACAATAACAACCTTATGAGCTCTTGACTATATTAATATTCCATGTAACATGTTTTTGATTCCCTAGCAATACAATTTTAACATCTTTCCTATCCTTTTCCCACTCTTGTATATCATTGAAAATGAACTTTCCACCACTATCGAGATTGTGTGCATGCATGAACTAATAATAACCATATCATTACCATAATTCTCATTCTGAATCACTAACAGGATTCGAAACAAGCTTCTAGACCACATTCCATACCCAATTTCATGAGCTTCTAGACCACATTCCATACCTAATTTTGTGAGCTTCTAAACTTCACCCCATTCCCGATTTAACATAAATCGCCTTCATTCTCACCCATTAATAGTAGGAGATTCGTTCAAAACAGAGTGCCTAGTCGAACTCTAGACATTATAGTTTGCAACATTCTGAGATAATCGTGAACTTCCAGATATGATCCCTCATCACTGGCTAGTTTGGAGGGGTACCCAAAATACAATGCAAGTAAATCCATGCTTGAGAACATAGGGTGGATGTCATTTCAGTTTAAAGGGAATAATGAATCTATTACAAAGGTGTTTGCATAGGGTTTTGATGGACAAATTGCACGAATTGACAACTTGGTCATGAAATTATTATAGGAAACAATTGCACATGCCATGAGCCTACCCCAAATTGGAGAAAGGTGGTTTAAGAACAAGCAAACAGAGCAGGGCTATGGTCGTGATTTCTATGCCAGATAGAACATGTGGTGGATTGGAAATGAGGTGTCCCAAGGTTGTGGCTCAAGGAAAAATGGTGAAACCTATTGTTTTTTCTACAAAAGTCTTCTTATACCACACTTTCCTAGTCTTACACTTTGAATCAGGGAACCACTATAATTTCCCATTTTATTTATGTAAACATTTGGGAAAAATGTCCAAGTATATCCAAAGAAACCCTAAAAATGTCATTAGTAGCTTATACCACCATGGTCTCATCAAAATATTGAAAGTGGAGGAATTTCATAAATGAAATGACATCTGGTATACATTTCTAGTCCATAACAGGTTCATTCATGAGGGTACAAAACTGGTTGAAGTGCCCCAGGAGGTCACTATCATTCTTGACGACAATGAAAATATTAATGACAATGAAGGATTGAACTCTCATGGAGTTGAGGGATTCACTATTTATATTCATGATCATAGGGAAACATCATCAAAGAAGAAACATGATCATCCGGTGTTGATTGCATCACCTATGCTACGAAGGTTTAAACAGAGTAAGGCTAAGCAGAAGGTCAATAAAAAGAGTCTAAAGGCCACCACACCAGTTTCTCCTTACCTACAACATATGGAATTTGTACATGAGGGAGAGGTACTGAAAGGGAATATTTCATCCAACAGAGATAATGTGCTAAACCATGGCCTAAAAAATCAAATACCAATAATTAGGAACCCAAATACTCTGATTGTC
This sequence comes from Picea engelmannii, assembly GCA_009831015.1. Taxonomy (NCBI): domain Eukaryota; kingdom Viridiplantae; phylum Streptophyta; class Pinopsida; order Pinales; family Pinaceae; genus Picea; species Picea engelmannii. The sequence continues at coordinate 649,655 of ML778268.1, read as the reverse complement.
AACTTGATCCAGTTGAGACAATGACACCTATGATGGATGAATTTGAAGACAATGCATGGTACAACCAACCTCCAAAACAACCAATGTCTTTGAGCACTCCAAGTAGGCCACTTTCCTTGAACATAAAGAACACAGGCAAGAAAATTAATAAGTTGAGGAGAGAGATTAAGGAATTTCAAATACTGGATGAACATGTGAAAAATGAGAACAATATTCTAAAGGAAAGGAATGCCCATTTATAGGCAGATGTTGATAAATTGACAAAGGATAACAAGAAACTACTCAAGTATGATAAAAAGTGGTATAATCAAACGCAATTGATGATCATACACAATCTAGCTTTGACAAGGAAACTGAGAGAAGAAAAGAAGAAGAAGGCATCCAATGTCAACATCTCCATACACAAGTGACCTTGATGGAATAAATGGCTAGTTTTTTTACAGAACATCAACTTTTGTTTGCATGAGGATGGGTAAGATATTTTTCATGGGGGGATGTTGGGCCTCTGAACCGATGATACTTTTCTGCTATTAAAACCCCTTTTAAATACATTTAACCTTCTCTTTTTCCTTGTTATCATCCACATCACCATAATGTCCCGAGGGTTTTGATGAAAATGTTACTCCACGAAAATAAGGTAATTTTTTTCTCAAATTATGACTATTTCCATTGTTTTGATAGCTTAGGAGGATTATTAGTTGACCTATTACTGGTGTTTTTTTTTTCTCTAAGTGTGGATCTCATGACATACACACAGATCCTACAACAACCTCATTGTTTAACATATCAACAACCAACTCGGAGACAAACCATGACATGGGTTTTATCCGTAGACAAGTCAATATGAAATAATGTCCATGCCATCTGATTCGAGAAGACGAGGAACACACTCTCCATGGGCCAAAAAATAAGACAAACGCTGCCAATGTTATCATGGGCAGACACAAATTGGTTCAAAATCTCTAGGGGGAGATATCCTCATCAATATCCATGTCATGAGGATATCACATATACAATTGGTTGTATATATTTGTCTTCAAACTACCATAAATGAGTTAAATTGATCCAGGTGGATATCGGTGGCCACCCACCTCTTCCAACTGGCTCAAAGCAATTTTTTGACAATTTTGACAATTTACTATTTTCAACGGTTTTAACTTCTAGGGCCATTTTGAGGGCCTAAATGAAGGTTTTTCGGGATTGATATTCTTAATGAAATCTGAAAGAAATATTGATCCCCCAAAATGAATCTCCTCGATGATACCTTTCCAATGAGCTATCATACACATAAAACAAAGATTGTATGCAAAAGTTACAACCCTGGGAAGTTGATGTACTAACTTACCCAAACAGGGCCCACATGAATTTTGGCACTTCATCTCCTAGGGTTAGGTTTTTAGATGTCTAGGGTTTTTGGCATTCCTATTTATTGTAAAAAGGCCTTCAGAGCCTCATTGTAATCATCTTCTTGCGAATGAGCACAACTGTCACATCTCTTCTCAGAGATAAGCCGCCACCATTCCAACAAGCTTGTTTCTGCTGTATTTTATAGTTTCAGCTTATTTCCTTATTGAATAGAGAACCAGTTTTATCGTATCTCTATTATTTTGTGTTAAGAACCTGTTAATAACCTATAGTCATTTTGTTCTGCTCATAAAATCTGGATCAGTGGTATCAGAGTGGTCTACTCCTTGTCATCCTAATGCATGTCCCCAATGAGGTTGGAGTACAAAGAGTTGGGTCTCAAGCTTGTTTCTTTTGAGGGAAAAATCTCTCGCACACCCAAGTGACCTCTCATGGAAGGAGAAAATAAATATGAAGGGATATGAGATCCTTTCAAACTGTTTATTGAGTAATCCCTCATGTAACAAAGGAACAAGATGATGGATAGTTTTGCACAAATCCTTCGACAACTACCAACATGCAATGCGTCTTCTTCGAGTGGAGGTGCTACCCCCTTCAAGGCACAAATAAACTTCAATATTCCTATATTTGAAGGTAAGATAGATGCAGATGCTATAGACAAGTGGTTGAATCTACTAGAAGGGTGTTTTTTTGTCCATAACTTTTCAAATAGAGAAAAGATTACTTTTGCACTCCTCAAAGCCGTTCCCCACGTCAAATATTGGTGGGAAACTTTCTGTGAGAAAAAGGAAATAGATGAACCCTTACTATTTACAGTCACGACCAACTGGGATTCCTTCAGGGATTCTATTAAGGAACAATACTACCCTGTCAGAAGTTATGATGACTTGTATACCAAATGGACCACACCGCGGCAAGAAAGAGACCAAGCAGTGCCAGATTTCATGAATATCTTTCATACCTTGCGCACCAAGCTGGGTATCAAATATTTGGAGTGACATCTGGTGCTCAAGTATCATGACGCTTTGCATAAACACATCCAGACTGAAATGGAATTTTTGTACATCTCATCCTTGGGTGCAGCCTACAGATATGCCGTCAAAATTGAGTAGAAGCTAAAAAAAAAGACGCGGGAATTTAGGCTTGGGAACCCCTCACAAAAAAATCCAGGAAAGGCGGCACCAACCCACATAACAAAGTACAGAGAAAATATGGACAGTATTAGGACAATCAGTCCAAGCCGCAAGCAAAGAAGGACACCAAAAATACAAAGAAAGATACTGGGAAGTGGCGCGACTTCCATAAGAGCCCTTGGCATAACACTGCTGACTGCCACTCAAAGAATTCATTGGTGGCTAAAGTGAAAGCCTATGAATTATATGTGGGTTCATACTTTGATCCAGAAGCAGAAATGGGAAGATGGATCATTGATGTGGAACCCAATGCCACCGTTGCGACCACCAAGCTCCAGCATGTTGAACTAGACGAGCCAGAAGAAGGAGAACGCCTCTTCCATTCACAGATGTGGGTAAAAGGCACCTCGCTGCACTTCATCGTGGATAGCGGTAGCCAGAATAACCTCATCTCAGTAGAGGTCGTCAAGCAACTGGACCTGCCGATAACACTGCACCCACAACCCTACACCATTGGATGGCTGCACCAAGGAAGTGATCTCTGCGTCAACCAACAGTGCCAACTGTCGTACAACATCAAGCCCTTCAAAGACGAGGTATTGTGTGATGTTGCTCCTCTCGAAGTTTGTGATGTTCTTTTGGGCCAACCTTATTTATGGAAACGTCATGATATATATGAGTCTAGGCCTCGTAGTGTTATTATTACTTTGAACAGGAAAATGTATAGGATACCCGAGGCAGTCCCACCTAGTGCTATTTATTTGATCTCTGCTAAGCAATGTAGGAAGGTCATCTCTCAGATGGGGAAGTTTGTTGATCCGTCAGGATTTTTCGAATGACTTATGGTTGAGTTTTTTAATTTGCATGAATTAATTGACCATTGGGAAACTTAACGAAAGAACGAGAAAAGAAAAGAAATTATACAGCCATTTACATATATACAGATCTGAAATGCAATGAAAAACAACAAACCATAATACGCAGGTTGATAACGGAGTTCGGCACAACTTTGCCTACGTCTCCGTGCCTTTTCTCTGTGGGGGAGGCTTCTTTATTTCTGTTTGAAAGATCAATAGTACATCTTTACAATGCCGAATGGCTTCTAGACTGATCTGGTCATGTTCTCCCAGATCTATGGAACCATGCACAAAAAACGGCACGCGAAACGGACATCCGGAGCTCTCAGAAACGGTCCGACAACATCTCCTCCTCAACGACTTCCCTGCCTCAAACTGGCTTTGACTTGGCTTCTCCTCAGCATCTCTGCTCTGAATGCTCTCAAAAGCTATCCCCATGGCCTCAAACAAGCCTTTGTTAAATAGTTGGGAAGTTGGTTATCCATCTCCAACTTCCTCCACGAATTTAGGCTCAAAAAAATGTCTAATAACCCCCAAAAATGGATAAAAACCATTAACAATTGGGTTAATTACATTAAAATAGCAAAAAGTGGTTATAAAACCCACTTTTAACTATATAATATAGTTATAAAGGCTTATAGCCCCCTCCAACCGCATGCGCGCCCTTTTTATCGGTCACATGAGCACCATGTGGGCACGCGCTAGCGCGGGCCACCCCATTCGCTCCAGCACTGGTCGCATTGGCTTTGTGTTGAATCGTGGGCTAACACATAACCGCCCGCATTCATAAACAATAACCGCATAACCACATAACCGTTACACAACTGTTTACATGGTATGTAATGGAACCACGGGTTCTGTGTTATAAACCCACACACATATATATTTCGCATATGGTCATATAACATAACACAATGGAACCGTGGGTCGGGGCTAAGCCCCGACCCGACCCCCCGTTCCATTTCAAACAACCAACAAATCAAATATTGTTTAACCCGTTTACATAACAAGTGTCATACAGTGGTCCATTGGTCGGAGGCTCGTTGCGAAGGCGTTGCGATGGGGAGAGGTCCGGGGGTCAAACCCCACGGACCCATAAACATTTTGATTATTAAACCAAATTGACAAAAACCGGGGTTCCACGTGGCAGCCCGTGACTGGGCCACGTGGCACCCTTACATCCAACCGATGCATGCCACGTGTCGATCGATGATTCATCCATGTCAACCAACCAGGATATGCCACGTGTCCATCGTTGATTCTCCCACGTCATCTACCATGTCAGCTCGCCGTACGGTCTAGTCATCATGCCACGTCATCCGCTGACGTCATCCCGTGCCACGTGTCACCCTTTCAGTGGTGACACATTTCACCTCGGGATTTGTCCAGCCGTACACCAAAAACGCCAAATCTTCCTGACATGTGTCACTGCCTGAGGCTGCCACGTGTCCTGTACGGACCTGCCATGTGTCGTCGTACAGACCTGCCACGTGTCCTGTACGGACTGTACGGACGGTATGGATAGGTACAGTCAGCATCCAAAAATTTTGCCTGTTTGGCTTGGCGGACATAATGCGATATCTTCTTCATACAGACTCCGTTTGACAAAGTAAATATACCACCAGAATCAAGAAGATGAGACGGACGCAATGGTGTTGGTTTCGTTGGATTCTGAGCACTTTCATTTTTGAGCATTTTTCATGCCCTGTCAGGCTTCTAAATCCGATTTCGGATCACACCTCCCCACAATAAGACCTTTTGGTCCCCAAAAGGTTACTGACCAGTCAACAAGCTCGGGATAGGCCACCCGGCTTGCTCTCTGTCTCTGAACTCTGTCCTGTGCACCTGTCTCATCAAGATCAACTGTAACACAATCATGACAACTGACAGTATATTGTTAGCCATTGCAACCCTATTACATCTTACTGAAGCTACTATCATCCATGTAGAAAACATTGCTAATGACAGCATCAAAAAGATGACTGCAAATGAACTGATATACTTTAGATATCTGCATGACATGAGCTTATCTTGAAGCAACCTATGATTGATTTTCCATTCAACAACCATATCTTGTTCTTGCTTAAGATCAATTACTTCATTTGAAACAACTACATTCGTTAATTGTTCCCCTGTTTGAAGTGTTTTATTTTCTTTAAC
>ML778268.1:607715-642784 GCA_009831015.1 Picea engelmannii | reverse complement strand
TGGATTCTCTGCAACAAGCTCACCTTCACCACGCTGTAGCTTTTCCCTGGTTAACATGCAAAACTCAAATCCAAACGTCAACTAGCTCTGATACCACTTGATCCGTCAGGATTTTTCGAATGACTTATGGTTGAGTTTTTTAATTTGCATGAATTAATTGACCATTGGGAAACTTAATGAAAGAACGAGAAAAAAAAAGAAATTATACAGCCATTTACATATATGCATATCTGAAATTCAATGAAAAACAACAAACCATAATACGCAGGTTGATAACGAAGTTCTACACAACTTTGCCTACATCTCTGGGCCTTTTCTCTGTGGGGGAGGCTTCTTTATTTCTGTTTGAAAGCTCAATAGTACATCTTTACAATGCGGAATGGCTTCTAGACTGATCTGGTCATGTTCGCCCAGATATCTGGAACCATGCACAAAAAACGGCACGCGAAATGGACGTCCAGAGCTCTCAGAAACGGTCCGACATCATCTCCTCCTCAACGGCTTCCCTGCCTCAAACTGGCTTTGACTTGGCTTCTCCTCAGCATCTCTTCTCTGAATGCTCTCAAAATCTATCCCCATGGCCTCAAACAGGCCTTTGTTAAATAGTTGGGAAGTTGGTTATTCATCTCCAACTTCCTCCACGAATTTAGGCTCAAAAAAATGTCTAATAACCCCCAAAAATGGATAAAAACCATTAACAATTGGGTTAATTACATTAAAATAGCAAAAAGTGGTTATAAAACCCACTTTTAACTATATAATATAGTTATAAAGGCTTATAGCCCCCTCCAACTGCACGCGTGCCCTTTTTATCGGTCACATGAGCACCATGTGGCCACGCGCTAGCGTGGGCCATCCCATTCACTCCAGCACTGGTCGCATTGGCTTTGTGTTGAACCGTGGGCTAACACATAACCACCCACATTCATAAACAATAACCGCATAACCACATAACCGTTACACAACTGTTTACATGGTATGTAATGGAACCACGGGTTCTGTGTTATAAACCCACACACATATATATTTCACATATGGTCATATAACATAACACAATGGAACCGCGGGTCGGGGCTAAGCCCCGACCCGACCCCCCGTTCCATTTCAAACAACCAACAAATCAAATATTGTTTAACCCGTTTACATAAGAAGTGTCATACAGTGGTCCATTGGTTGGAGGCTCGTTGCGAAGGCGTTGCGATGGGGAGAGGTCCGACGGTCAAACCCCACGGACCCATAAACATTTTGATTTTTAAACCAAATTGACGAAAACCGGGATGCCACGTGGCAGCCCGTGACTGGGCCACGTGGCACCCTTACATCCAAGCGATGCATGCCACGTGTCGACCGATGATTCGTCCACGTCAACCAACCAGGATATGCCGCGTGTCCATCGTTGATTCACCCACGTCATCTTCCATGTCAGCTCGTCGTACGGTCCATTCATCATGCCACGTCATCCGCTGACGTCATCCCGTGCCACGTGTCACCCTTTCAGTGGTGACACGTGTCACCTCGGGATTGGTCCAGCCGTACACCAAAAATGCCAAATCTGCCTGACACATGTCACTGCCTGAGGATGCCATGTGTCCTGTACGGACCTGCCACATGTCGTCGTATGGACCGGCCACGTGTCCTGTACGGACTGTACGGACTGTATGGACAGGTACAGTCAACATCCAAAAATTTTGTCTGTTTGGCTTGGCGGACATAATGCGATATCTTCTTCATACAGACTCCGTTTGACAAAGTAAATATACCACCGGAATCAGGAAGACAAGACAAACGCAATGGTGTTGGTTTCGTCGGATTTCGAGCACTTTCAGTTTTGAGCATTTTTCATGCCATGTCAGGCTTCTGAATCCGATTTCGGATCATTTTTCTTCTTCATGATTTGCTCTCAGAATAAGAGAAAGATCACAACCACATCCAGGGTCTCTATGGTCGACCTCTCCACATAGTAGAAGCAAGTAGATAAGGTCATGAAAGAATACTCAGATATCTTCTCCTCACCTACCGGTGTAGCTCTACACTGCCAGGTCAAGCACCCCATCGATCTAACCCCTGACACACCACTGCCCAATGGGCCAGTCTATCATCGCTCTTTGTTATAGAATGAGGAGATCAAGTGAAAGATCCAAGAACTGCTTCACAAGGGGCACATCCATCCCATATCATCACCTTGCAGAAGCCAAATCGTGTTGGTACAAAAGAAAGATGGAACCTGGTGACTTTGCATTGATTACCGAGCTCTGAATAAAATCACAATCAGACACTGGTACCCAATTCCACGAATTGACGACCTCCTTGATCAACTCACAGGGGCTAAATACTTCAGTAATATTGATCTGAAGTCTGGCTACCACTAGGTCCCGATAGAATAGACAAATGTATGGAAAAATTCCTTCAAGTCAAAGGAAGGCCTTTTTGAATGGTTGGTCATGCCCTTTGGTTTTAAAAATGATCCAAAAACTTTCATGAGGATGATGGACAATATCCTGCAACCATTCACCGATAGTTTTGTAGTGGTGTATCTAGATGGCATTCTCATTTACAACAAGACTTGGGCCAGACATTTGCAGCATATTCAATAGGTTCTGCACACCTTGCGGCAACACAAGCTATATGCCAACTTGGAAAAATGCTCCTTTGGCATGGACAGGGTCCATTAAATGGGCTACATAATTGATCAATATGGCGTACATGTGGATCCGGACAAGATCCAAGTCATCCGTGACTGGCCAGCCCCAACCACACTCATTGAGCTTTGGAGATTCTTGGGCCTTTCCAATTTCTACCGCAGGTTCACGTTGGGATTCTCCCATATTGCATGGGCCCTTATCCAAATAACCAGGGGTGGTGATAAGGAGAAATTTGCGTGGGGCCGGTCCCAACAACAAGTGTTCGACGATTTGAAGCAACGCTTGTGCTCAACCCCAATAATTTCACTACCAGACCTGCAACATCCCTTTGAGATCAATATAGATGCTTCAGACTATGCAGTGGGTGCCATTCTCACTCAACACGACCACCTCGTGGCCTATCATAGTGAGACACTATCAAATGCTGTCCGTAAGTACCCTACTTACGACAAAGAAATGTACTACATTGTGCAAGTTTGCTGCCAGTGGAGACATTACATTCTTGGGAAAGAGACAGTCATCCACATTGATCATAAGCCACTGTAGTTCATGCAGACACAAGGGAAATTGCAGAATTATCGCCATCAAAATTGGTCCACATACTTGCAACAATTCCATCTCAACATCAAGTATAAAACATGAATCACCAATTGCGTCGCTGATTTCCTCAGCAGACCGCCAGTCGCGACACTCACCATGGTGCTAGACTCCTGTGGCCATGAAACCTCTTGATGGCCCCAACTTTATGAGACAGACCCAGACTTCGCCAACACCTACCAAATGTTGGGTGCAAATGAAGTTGTCGATAATTTCCATCTTCAGGATGGGTTGTTGTGTTGTCTGGGCCATATTTGTGTTCCATCAAGTGAGAGAGAAAAGCTGATTTGGGAAGCCCACTACAGTCGGGTGGCAAGACACTTCGGTGTTGAAAAGACAATGGCGATGCTACATAAACATTTCTACTAGCTGAAACTTCGACAGGAGGTCAACAAGTATATCAGGTCCTGCACTACCTGCGCTATTGCCAAACCGACCACTAAGAAATAGGTCCTGTACACCCCTCCTCCTAATCCTTAAAGGCCATGGGAATCCATCTCAATGGACTACATGTCGGGCCTCCCATCCACCAAGCGGGGAAATGACTGTGTTTTTGTGGTTATTGATCGCTTTTCTAAGATGGCGATTCTGGTTTCTTGCAAGAAGAACATCACAATAGAGGCCACTACCAAGCTCTTCTTTGAACGAGTCTGGGTACATTTTGGAATCCCACAAACCATTATCTCAGATCAGGACAGTCGATTTCTCAGCACATTCTGTTCGAGCCTCTGGTCATTTTTGGACACCAAGCTCACCAAATCCATGACCTTCCACCCCCAGATAGATGGCCAAACCAAGGTCGTAAATAGAATGATTGTGCATATCCTTCGCATGTAAAATTAAAATCACCCTTTCACATGGGATGATATCCTTCCCTATGTCCAACATAGCTACAACCAAGCCCTGCATAGCTCAACTGGCCACAACCCCTTTTAGGTGGGGATGGGATTCCAACCATTTGGTCCCATAGATGTTGAACTTCCCCTTGCAGTCACCTCGACTGACTCATCTCCTGCTCCAATTGAAGCTGACAAAGCCACCCAATTCACTGAGTGGATCCAACACATCCTCCAACAGGTTTAGGATATCCTACAGAAGTCCAATGACAAGTACAAGCAACGCCATGATCGACATCAGGTGCCACATAAGTTTCAGGTGGGTGACAAAGTTTGGTTGCACTTGCAGAAAGAATGCCTTACATGACCCCATCGAAAGCTTCTCCCACTTTTTTATGGGCCGTACACCATCACCAAGGCTGTGGGGGATAATTCTTTTGAGCTCAACATTCCTCCTTTCCTTGGCCTGCACCCAGTGTTCAATGTGGATCTCCTTCGCCCTTAATTCCCACCATTATTGGACACCTCAAACGTAGCTGCTAACACCAACATATCTCAACCCTAAATGCATACAATAGGCATCCAAGGATTATATTGTGGACACACAGATCAAGGGCACTTGACAACAAAGGATCCAACTTTATCAAGTCGTCAAAGCAGGGTAGCTCCTGCACCAAGGCAAGTGGCTCACCTGGGGCCAAATTCAGTAGAAATTTCCTCATCTGATGGGGGAACTCAATGCAATGGAGACCATTGCTTCCTAAGGAGGGAGGATTGATCTAGGTGGATATCGGTGGCCACCCACCTCTTCTAACTGGCTCAAAACAGTTTTCTGACAATTTTGGCAATTTACTATTTTTAGCAGTTTTAACTTCCGAGGCCATTTTGAGGGCCTAAATAAAGGTATTACATGATATAGCTTCTCAATGATATCTGAAGGCAATATTGATCCCCCAAAATGAATCTCCTCGATGATACCTTTCCAATGGTCTATCATGCACCTAAAATGAAGATTGTATTCAAAAGTTACGACCCCGGGAAGTTGATGTACTAACTTACCCAAACGGGGCCCACATGAGTTTTAACGCTTCATCTCCTAGGGTTAGGTTTTTGGATGTCTAGGGTTTTTTGCATTCCTGTTTATTGTAAAAGGCCTTCAGAGTATCATTGTAATCATCTTCTTGCGAATGAGCGCATCCGTCACATCTCTTAGAGATAAGCCACCACCATTCCAACAAGCTTGTTTCCGCTGCATTTTACAATTTCAACTTATTTCCTTATTGAATAGAGAACCATATTTACTGTATCTCTGTTATTTTGTGTTAAGCACCTGTTAATAATCTATACTCATTTTGTTCTACTCATAAAATACATATCATAAATTGATACATCCTCTGTCGTTTTCCTAATGTAAGCCGATTTGGAAATGCATGGAGCAACAAATTCAGCTTAAGACCCTTGCCCACTCTTAGAATTAGTTCTTTATATAAAATGAAATAGTACAACACTGTAGACACTAAAGACATATAATGTTCTATTGATTTAAAACTTTGGTACTCCTTAACTAATGGGACATACTTCTCTTTTTTATAAAGTGATGAGTTGATGTTCGAGATCCATTTGGTGTTGTAAATTTTTTGTAAATTCTATAGTTTCTTAAGCAATGCGAAGACAATTGGGAAGGCCCAAGAGTTTGGCTATCATTGCTCTATTTTATAACAGTAGAGGTAATAATTTCATTTATTTGACTTAATAACTAGTATTTCTCTGTTTAAAAAAAGTGTGTAGATATCATAGCCATGTTGTGATTTCACATATTTTGGTTTTATCTATAGATTTTGTGTTGTTTGGTTTTGATATACAACATTTATGTCTTGGAAATTTATTAATGTCAATGCTCTATAGATTATAATGTATTGTTTGCTTGGTGTGAGTGGATCGATCCTCTTTCTTCTATCCTTCTTTTAGTTTAATGAGTAGGTTGTTTAGAGTGGAGGTAAATCTCATTGAAGGTTGAACAATAACATTGTGTTTGATTTGTTTATGCAAACACTGTGTACCTCATAGTGAAAGAAACATGACTTTTTCCCTTGAAAACTATGCATTGTTAACCCAGTGAAGATCATCTCATTTATTTTTGTAAATTGTCAATGTGTGAAGTAGAATAGTTTCTTAGCAGCCTTTCCCATGCTCTATTTTCTTCTGCAAATTAAGAGAACAATGTCAATTGAAGGTGGGAAAATTTTTTCTCCAAAAATTGCATACGTGAATGCTCAAGATTTGCTTGAGTGAAAGACTATAACCTGTGCCTAGAAAATCACTTCCTTGTTTTGATACCCAATGAACAAGATTCTTATAATTTGCATAGCCTTAGTCAATTGTAGGAGCACAATTTCATTTAATTGAGTTTGAGAGTGTTGTTTTACTAGATTACATATTCATTGATGTTCTAGTCGATACATATACAATGTTGGCATCTCTAATCTTACGCTCCCGGATTAATGAATTAATGGTAAACATTTGAAGTTTGAAGGGGATACCAAATGAGAGTTGTTTATTTGGATTTTGTGTTAATTGATGACATACTTTGTATGATTTTTAGGACTATTTCCCCTTGTGATTGTTGGTTTTACTTTATTTCATGGTTTTTATTGACTTGGGTGCAGCTCACATGGTCTTTGGAGAATGTATTTTTTATTTCACCCCAAGATGTTGTGCACTTTGTACAGGATACAACACGTGTGATGTAGAGCATTGGGTGTGTTGGACATATTGTCATTGATGGAAAGAGTCGATGAGAGGATTTGTTGATTATCATTGTGATTTACCAGAGATGAGATTGTCATTCATGTCAACAGTATATCAGTCAACAGAAGATGTCAAATAGTATGCAGAGATCAAAAGTGTAAGCTTAGGAGGAGGAGGAGCGAACAATATCCAGAGATCAAAGCTCAGAAGGGAAAATGCTGTATAGAAGATGAATGAAGATCAAAGCTCAGAAGGGAAAATGCAGTACAGAAGCAAATGCAGAGATAGGCTGAAGCAATTCGTGATTATTGTTGATCACGATAGGATCAACAATGTTCCTATGTTAACATCTCAGGAGGAGTGAATAATATACAGAATATTGAAAGTGTAAGCTCAGCAGGAGGAGCAAACAATATGTAGAGGCTAGAGTTCAGAATCAAAAGCATAAGATCAGAGTGAGAAGCCTCAACAACCGTCCGATCAGAGTGAGAAGCCTAAAAAGATGTCCGATCAAGAAATTGACCATGTTGACCATCTCATATTATGGACACCGATCATATGAGGGGTGGTGGGCTTGAGGACCATTGGAGGATTGTGACCATAGGATCTGCAAGCCAGATCAACGACAAGGATGAATTGTGGGGAGAGAAAGAAGAATTAAACAACTCACCAATTACAATCCTGCAATCTATATATATTGTCAGATTTCATAGCTCCAAAGATCTACGACTACGGTTGATAAAAAAAATGATGAGATTAAGTCAGATTAAATTGTGACCGTCAGATGCACAATCACCAGATCAATGGCAGGGATGAATTGCGGACATCGAAAGGAGATTTAAATATTGCGCTTGTTCCAATCCTACGATTATTCAAGACCATTCGATATTATAGCTTTAAAGATAAACAATTGTGGTTGACTCACCAACAACACACAACTTCCAATTGCGGAGTTTGGGTGATGAGTTAAATCACTCGCAAGTTGTGGTTCCATAATCATCCTTGATCGTGGATCTGCTTCGAGAATATTTACAACCATTGGATCACTTTTGAGTGGAAGGACATGATAAGAAAGGTAAAAAGGATGAGAGTTCTATTATCTGAATACCCACCAACTGTCGGATCAAACCCGAATTCCCATCATCCATCAGATCATTTTCGAGTGGAAGGATTGGATAAGCGAGATAAGATCTGAGATCTGATTTGTGTGAAATTCCATCAGCCGTTGGATCATTCTAAGTGGAAGGACAAGATAAGCTAGAACAACTGCATCGTAGAAAGATTGAGTCGTCGATTTAAGATCCTGATCAACGAAAAACATTCAGTTTAGGTCTAAAGTTGTGAGGAGGTTACGCTCCAGAGAAATCTCACTTCAAGAATTCAGTTTGAGATTCGAAATACCCGTAGCCTGGAAATCCAAAATGAATAAGGACCATCGGATTTGGAGGACATACAATGACCATTGGATCAGGCTTGTTGGTTAGCAGACCATGTCAGCAAGGATACGTGGAAGACCATGTGAGAAGACCACGTCAACAAACCATGTCTACAAGGATATGTGGAAGACCACGTCAACAGACCACGACAACAAAAGACATGTGGCAGACCATGTCAGCAGACCACATCATCAAATACAGATGGCATAATCAGATGATGACAAGCGTCAAGAGGAAATTGGCTCGTGCCATGTCTACAAGTGACGTAAGCAAGTTACGTCACTCTGGGAGAATCGCTTCCGGAGTTTCACCATGAAGAAATGTCAAAAGTCCCGAATTACCGAAGGACGAAGGTTCAAAGTCACTCTCAGTCATCGATCTAAGATACATTGGGAGTTAGGACAACCGTTAGATCAAGGATATGAATATGTCACATCAGGAGATCTACGTCGACATACCACGTCAGCAAGGACACATGGTGAAATCAGATCATGAAAAGTGTCAAGTTGATTCGACATTTCAGGTATGTGAAAATCACAAATCAAAGTGACATGTGGCAGCTACTCAGCTCGTGACACATCAACAAGTGATGTAAGAAATTTACATCACTCTGGGAATTTTTCTTCAGGAGTTTTACCACCAACACTTGCCCAGAGTCCCAAAGTCCCGAATGGCGAAGTCCTAAAGTGGACACGAGACGTCCAATATAAAGATCACTTCAGGAGCATTCTCGTCTGTCGATATAATATAGTGGAAGGATAATGTAATCATAAGAGTTAACCGATAGTAAGTGGTCTCCACTGTTTATGACTTACTCAACAGGTGGTCACTCCGGAGGAAAGAAGGGGTTGAGATTTGAAATCTCCGAAGTCTGGAGACCCGAAGGAGATCTTGACCATTAATCTGAGAGGGACATGTGTTAGTGGTTTGTAAGCTCTGGAAGATTGACGTACAAAGGAAAGAAGGGGTTGAGACTCGAAATCTCCGAAGTCTTGAGACCCAAAGGAGATCTCGGTTGTCGATCTGTTGTTTGGTTGCATTCTCAACCGTTGATCAAAACATAGTTGAAGGATAGCGTAAGTATAATAGACGAAGTCGTGGAGTAAATGGTGGCCATCCATCTCAACGGTTGATTAAATCCTGACCATCATATTAAGCCTTGTAAGAATCAAATCTTTCGATTGATTCATTTCCGTGAAATTAACGTAAGCCGTCTGATCTGTTCAGGAAATATGATTCAGAAGTTTTGAAAGGTTTCAAACTCAAAAATTCCGAAGGGAAAAGTGCCGAAGTTATGACAGTCGTCCATCTCGTTAGAAGATTGAATCATGATCGTTGATTGATAAGAGCTCAAGCGCTCGTCTCACCTAACGTTTGAATAACGCTATTGGTCATATGGTAAAGATATTAAAAAAGACAGAATGGAATGCGTCGCTTAAATTGATAATCATGTGGTTCTATGCCAACGGTCATGTGAACATGGTTTGAAGGAAGCGTCGATTTCTGTAAACACAAAGACAAAGGAAATCGATCCATTCCTGTGATCGATTTATGAAAGTGAAGGGGATGCCAGGTTTAAAGTTGAAGACCCAAAACGATGATCTCAGGTGGTCCCAATTTTTTTTGTAAATGAACAAGTTAGTTATAACTTGTTTCACAAGTCATCCCAATAACTAAAACAATTTTTTATCATAAACAAGTATAAAAAAAACCATGATTGGTTCACTTGGAAGTGTGCTTGGGAAGAAGATGTGCTTGTAAAAATATAGGCTCACTGAGAAAGAGTGGCATGCGGATAAAATGAAGGGGATACGGACCTATGGTCCGTGCGAATATCAGAGAGAAGAAGAATAGAAGAGGGCACAAATATCATATGAAAGATGAAGTGAAGAAGGAACAAATTTCATAGAGAAGATGAAGTGTAGTGATGAGTGTTGATTGTATACCTCTGATCATGAAAC
Organism: Picea engelmannii; assembly: GCA_009831015.1. Classification (NCBI taxonomy): domain Eukaryota; kingdom Viridiplantae; phylum Streptophyta; class Pinopsida; order Pinales; family Pinaceae; genus Picea; species Picea engelmannii. The sequence continues at coordinate 632,564 of ML778268.1, read as the reverse complement.
ATAATTGATTCATTAATGAATCACTACTACCAGAATTGGTTGAACTCTAGTTGGATAGACTGTGTTCTATCAACAAGTTGGGTCTTGCAACAAGCTGGGTCTTGCTTGAGATTTGGTGCTCTCCAAGGATTTGGTGTTACTTAATTCAGTTGGTGATGAAACAAATTAGTTGGTGCTGTGAAAATCCTTATTATTATATTAACATATATTCATATAAATTATATACAAACATATGGTATCTTCTGTGTCCATTGTGATTACGATTTGATTTTTCTTAATCTGTCCGAATATGTTTCAACTGCTAACTTGTAAGAAAAATAAAAGTTAGAATAGTCCACACACTAATTCACCCCCCCCGCCTCCCCCCTCTTAGTGTGGGAGATGTGTTCAACAATTGGTATCAGAGCAGGTTCCTTCAAAACACATTTTAAACACTAGAAGGTAGATTCTGAAGAAATGGGTTGACAGATATCTCTCTTCTCAATTGAAGCTCCCTTATTTGATGGAACAAATTATTCCTCATGGATAGAAAATATGAAACAGTATTTGAATTTAAAAGGATCTGAAGTTTGGAATTCAGTAGTAAGAAAGCCCCGGAACTCAACTACATCAAAGAATCTATCCAAAATTACAGTCCAAAGAAAAGCAAGGAAGAACAATGAAGTGGTATTGAAGATTCTTCTCAATGGACTATCAGACGTAGTCAATGCAAGCATATGACTATGCACATCCTCCAAGGAATTATGGTTGAAGCTAGAAGAGATGCATCAAATAAAAAAACAAGGCACAAAAGACATTCCTATCAAGGATGAAGAGGAAGATTCAATCATCAATAAAGGTAAAGAATCTCCACAATATTTCAATTGCAATAATGTTGATATTGAATCCTCCCTTGCAAGTAAAGAAGAAGACTCAGATACAATAAAACAATGTTCTGTTAGCATTTATCTCATGGAAGAAGTAGAAGAAGAACTATCAAAGGCCAAATGAAAGTTTGATTGGAGTCTCTGTGAATACTGCTATGACCATAATGATTCACACTATAGCTATCTTCATGACTACACTAAATTTTTTCTTGAAAAGAGTAAAAAGCATATCTTGGAAATAAAGGAAATGATCAAGGACAATGAAAAGATAATATATGAGAAAGATAATCAGTTAGAAGAAAAAGAAGAGGAGATCGAGAAGCTAAAGAAAGAAATCAGTCAAGTAAAAGAAAAGAATATGGAAGAGGATGAGCTTAGTAATCAAAAGCATATCCTGGAAATAAAAGAAAAGCTCAAAGACAATAAATAAATAATGTCTGAGAAAAAGATTCAGTTAGAAAAAAAAGAATAAGAGATCAAAATATTGAAAACAAAATTTTATGATCTAACAAAAGAAAAGGAGAGGAGACCGAGAGACTAAAAAATGAAATCAGTCAAGCAAAGGAAGAGGAGATCGAGAGACTGAAAAATGAAATCATTCAAGCAAAATAGGAAAAGAAGGAAGATGATGAAACAAGAAAAATCCTTGTAGATCTAAAAGAACTAAGGGAAAGCAATGCCAATCTTAAAATCCAACTTGAAGAAGCCAAACGAAGGGAGGAGGTAGTAAGGAACCAGTTGGACAAAAAGGAAGAATCCGGTCATAAGTTGGAAGCATAAGTTGTGAATCTTAGAAAGAAGGTTGAGAATTCAAACACCCAAATCAAGTTCTTGAATAGCTCCATGACCCTGGATGATATCTTGGATAGTCAGAGATCACCAAATGACAAATCTGGTCTTGGATAAAATAAAGAAGAAATCAATACTCCTAAGAAACCTGATGCATGTCCTTCATTTGTAAGAGGTGAGAATAGGTCTGACACAGGTCCTTCATTTATAAAGGATGAAGATAGGTTTGACAGAGGTCCTTCATTTGTAAAGGATGAAAACAGGTCTAACACAACTCCTTCAATTGTAAAAAGTGAAAGCAGGTATGAATCAGGTTCTTCATGTTCAAGAAGTGAAATCAACACTACAAAATTTAGAAGATCAGATCAAGGAAGATATCCAGAAGCTACTCATATACCTCAAATAAAGTTTAGAAGAGAGACACTTTCATGGATGAATCAAAGAAGGTATGAGAGTGTTTTTAACGGTTATTGTTTTTCTTGTAATGAATATGAACATAAAGCTGTGGATTGCAGGCATCATGGAAGAAAACAATTTGGTAGGTAAAACAACAGTATAAGATGTTGGAACTGCAATCATGTTGGACATATTGCTGCACATTGTTACATTATGAGATGCTACAGTTGTGGTGGATATGCCCACAAAGCCTATAACTGTTGGAACTCAAGAAAACAATCAATGAGAAATGATTCAAGTAGTACGACAAAAGGAGTAAATGGAACATGGAAGAAAAATGAAGTTGCAGTAATAGAAGATCAGAGAACGAAGTTCAAGAAACCAGGACACTCACAGATGTGGATAGAAAAGACCGAACAAGTGAACAAGAGTGAAGTTAATTACTGAAAAAAGAATTGTAGTCATGTGACAAGCATAGTATAAACTTTCTGAGACAACTTTAGATCAATGTATAGTAAAGAATCATCTTGGATAAAGATGGATACATCTGGTTAGAGATTGATGAGAATCAATAGGCAGATCCAAGATTTGTTTGAATAAATGCGAGCTACAATTGTGCAGTGTTCCAGTAGGACAATGTCATCCATAGTAATAACATTTTGATGTACATGACATCATGTAGAGATAGAAAGAGGAGAGACCCTGTTATAAAAAGCTACCCTTTTAGAAACAAAGGGGGAGAACAGTCAGTAAAAACTCAGGGGAAGTATTTCGGTTAGTAAATAAGAAAGAAATTAGATTAAGTTTTGAAAGGACTTGATCACTACAAAAATTGATATCAAGAAGACTACTCATTTGGAACAAAAAAATGCCAATCAACTAAGATAAGAAGTTAGTAAATTAACATGGGAAGAAACCTTGTCAGGAAGAGATACCTTTTTCAGAAACAAAGGGGGAGAGTAGTCAGAAGCAGAGAGAGAGCATATTGATAGGGGGAGTCATTTAGTTATGGAAGAAAGAACATGATTGTAGGAAGAGTTACCCAAGTTCAGATTCTGGTCGGTAACATATAGAGCTTTACCATCGGAGGACAAATCCTTTGCCATTGATGTCAAAGGGGGAGAGAAAAATTCATACGAAGAAACTTGATAAGAGGAAAGAATCATCACTGGGGGAGTTTGTATATGAAGTTAGTGGGTTTCCCTCAATGACAAAGGGGGATATTGTTGGACATATTTTCATTGATGGCAACAATCAATCAAATGATTTATTGATAATCATTGTGATTTACTAGAGATGAAATTTTCATTCATGTCAACAATATATTAGTCAGTAGAAGATGCAAACAATATGCAAAGATCAAAAGCATAAGCTTAGGATGAAGAGCGAATAGTATGTAGAGATCAAAGCTCAGAAGGGAAAACACTGTACAAAAGATGAATGAAGATCAAATCTCAGAAGGGAAAACACAATACAAAAGAAAATGAAAAGATAGGCTAAAGCAATTCATGATTATTGTTGATCACGATAGGATCAACAATGTTCCTATGATAAAATCTCAGGAGGAGTGAAAAATATACAGAATATCGAAAGCGTAAGCTCGGGAGGAGGAGCGAATAATATGCAAAGGCAAAATTTCGGAATCAAAAGCATAAGAACAGAGTGAGAAACCTCAACAACTGTCTGATCATAGTGAGAAGCATCAACATCCGCCCGATCAAGAAATTGACCGTGTTGACATTCTTATATTACGGATGTTGGTCATATGAGTGACTGTGGGCTTGAGGACCCTTGGAGGATCATGACTGTCAGATCTACAAGCCATATCACCAGTAGGGATGAATTGCGGGGAGCGAAAGAAGAATTAAACAACTCGCTAGTTACAATCCCACAATCGATATATATCTTCAGATATCATAGCTCCAAATATCTATGACTGCGGTTGATCCAAAAAATAATGAGATTAAGTCATATTAAATCATGACCATTGGATGCGCAATCGCCAGATCAACGACATAGGTGAATTGTGGAGATCAAAAGGAGAATTAAATATCACCCTTGTTCCAATCCCATAATTAATCAGGATTGTCTAATCTTATAGCTTCAAATATCAATGATTGTGGTTGACTCACCAACAACGCACAACTTCCAATTGCGGATTTTGGGTGACAAGTTAAATCACTCGCAAGTTGTGGTTCCGCAATCATCCTTGATCATGGATTTGCTTCAAGAATATTTACAACCGTTGGATCAATTTTGAGTGGAAGGACAGGATAAGCGAGGTAAAAAGGCTAAGAGTTCGATTATCTGAATATCCACAAGCTGTCGGATCAAACCCGAGTTCCCATCAGTCATCAGATATTTTTCGAGTGGAAGGATAGGATAAGAGAGATAAGATATGAGATCTCATTTGTGAGAAATTCTGTCAGATGTTGGATCTTTCTAAGTGGAAGGGCACGATAGGCTAGCATAGCTGCATCGCAGAAATATTGAGCCGTCGATCTAATATCCTAATCAACAAACAACATTCAGTTCGGGTCTAAAGTTGCGAGGAGGTTACGCTCTGGAGAAATATCACTTCAAGAATTCAGTTTGAGATTCGAAATACCAGTAGCCTGAAAATCCAAAATGAATAAAGACCATTGGATTTAGAGGATATACAATGACCATTGGATCAGGTTTGTTGGTCAACAAACCACGACAACAAGGACATGTGGCAGACCACATGAGAAGAACACATCAGCAGACCACGTCTACAAGGACATGTGGCATACCACGTCAGTAGACGATGACAACAAAATACATGTGGCATACCATGTCAACAGACCACGTCAGAAAATACATGTGGCATAATCAGATGATGACAAGCGTTAAGAGGAAATTGGCTCGTGCCATGTCTACATGTGACGTAAGTGAGTTACTTCACTTCGGGAGAATTGCTTTGGGAGTTTCACCACCAAGAAATGTCAAAAGTCTCAAAGTACTGAAGGATGAAGGTTTGAAGTCACTCTCACCCTTCGATCTAAGATACATCGGGATTTAGGAAAACTGTTATATCAAGGAGATGAATATGTCACATCGAGAGATCTACGTCGACAGACCACGTCAACAGTCCACATTAGCAAGGACACATGGTGCAATCAAATAATTAAAAGTGTCAAGTTGATTCGATATTTCAGGGACGTGCAAATCACAAATCAAAGTGACACATGGCAACTAATCGACGCATGAGACGTCAACAAGTGATGAATGAAAGTTACATCACTCCGGGAGTTTTAATTCGGGAGTTTTACCACCAGTACTTTCCCAAAGTCCCGAAGTCCTGAATGTCGAAGTACAGAAGTGGACACGAGACGTCCAATCTGATGATCACTTTGGGAGCATTCTCATCCTTCGATATACTACAGTGGAAGGATAGTGTAAGAGAAAGCATTAACCAACAACAAGTGGTCTCCACCATTTATGAGTTACTCAGCAGATGATCACTTTGGAGGAAAGAAGGGGTTGATATTTGAAATATCTGAAGTCTGGAGACCCGAAGGAAATCTTGACTATTAATCCAAGAGGGACATGCGTCAGTGGTTTGTCAACTTTGAAATATTGACATACAGAGGAAAGAAGGGGTTGAGAATCGAAATATCCGAAGTCCCGAGACCCGAAGGAGATCTCGATCGTTGATCTGTTGTTCAGTTGCATTCTCAACCATTGATCAAAACACAGTGGAAGGATAGTGTAAGTATAATAGACAAAGTTGTGGAGTAAATGGTGGCCATCCATCTCAATGCTTGATTAAGTCCTGGCCGTCAGATTAAGCCTTGTAAGAATCAAATTTGACAATTGATTCATTTCCGTGGAATTAACGTAAGTCGTTTGATCTGTTCGGGAAACTTGATTCGAAAGTTTTGAAAGGTTTCAAACTAAAATGTTCCAAAGGGAAAAGTGTCGAAGTTACGACAGCCTTCCATATCGTCAGAAGATTGAATCGTGACTGTTGATTGATAAGCGCTCAAGTGCTTGTCTTGCCTAACGTTTGAATAATGCTATTGGTCATATGGTAAAGATATTTAAAAAGGAAGAATGGAATGCATCGCTTAAATTGATAAGCTTGTGGTTCTACGCTAACGGTCATATGAACATGGTTTGAAGGAAGCATCGATTTCTGTAAACACTGAGACGAAGGAAATCGATCCATGCCTGTGATCATTTTATGAAAGTGAAGGGGATGTTAGGTTTAAAGTTGAAGACCCGAAATGATGATCTTAGGTGGTCCCAAAAATTGTTGTAAATGAACAAGTTAGTTATAACTTGTTGCACAAGTTGGCCCAATAACTAATTTTTTTTTTGAGCATAAACAAGTATAAATACAACCATGATTGGTTCACTTGGAAGTGTGCTTGGGAAGAAAATGTCCTTGTAAAAAGATAGGCTCGCTGAGAAAGAGTGTCCTGCGGAGAAAATGAAGGGGATATGGACTTGAGGTTCGTGAGAATATCAGAGAGAAGAAGAACTAAAAAAGGCATGAATATCAGAGGAAAGACGAAGTGAAGAAGGCACAAATTTTAGAGAGAAGATGAAGTGTAGTGATGAGTGTTGATTGTATACTTATGATCATGAAACATAATTGATTCATTAATGAATCACTGGTACTAGAGTTAGTTGAACTCTAGTTGGATCAACTGTGTTCTTCAACAAGATGGGTCTTGCCTGAGAGTTGGTTCTCTCCGAGGAGTTGGTGCTCCTTACTTCAGTTGGTGCTGATTCAAATTAGTTGGTGCTGGGAAAATCCTTATTATTATATTCACATATATTCATATAAATTATATACAAACATATGGTATCTTTTGTGTCCATTGTGATTATGATTTGATTGTTGTTAATCTGTTGAAATATGTTTTAACTGCTAACTTGTAAGAAGAAGAAAAGTTAGCACAATCCACACACTAATTCACCCCCCTCCTCTTAGTGTGGGCCATGTATTCAACAGGGTGACTTGGTGATTGACCCCCTTTATATAAATCCTCTCACACCTTCTAGACCTTGGAAAATATACATATGAGATCTCATTTGACATATATGGTCATGATGGTAGGCATATGGGTAGAAATACCACACCTTGGACATTTCACCCCACACCTTATTCACCATTTGAAGGAGGACGTTGCACTTGGTTGTGCTTGGAAATTACTTAGATACCTTATTCATAATCATTCCACCCTATAAATTGGCCTTCCCAACTTGGATGTTGAGCTCCTTGATTATGACATCACGTGCTATGGTTTGCTTGATGATGATGAGATTGCTTGTCATTGGGACACCATTTGATGATATGACATGAACATTTATGAGGAGACACACCATCCACATTTATTTCACCTCTTGGATGGTGGGAAATGGAATTTGGAGGCTTCACACACCCTCTTGGACCATGAGGTCGCCACACATATGACCCAGGAGGGAATTATTATGGTGTATTAGCATGATGTTTAATTGTTAGAGGCTATTTGAGGGGTAAAAACCACCTGTATCATGGATTTTTTTTTTTAACATCATTATGTGGACATATTTTTTAGGGTTACCTCATATAAATGAGGCTAGTGCTCATTTGGATCATCACAACTTAATCACTTGTGCGATCACTACTACTTGTCTTCTTCTCTCTTGTTTTTGCTATGGTTGTCTTATGTGAACCTTTGGAGTGATGTGGATGGATGCTTTGTCTTGTTAATGGTGTATTATTCATGAACTATGGTTTCTTCATGCTATGGGAATTGACTAGTAAGTTTTTTCTTATTGCGCATGTTATTTTCATGGTGTATTTTGGAGAATGCTCTATTAGAGTGATAATAGTTAGATGATATCATTGTTTTTCTTGAATAATTTGAAACCATAAGGAAGGATTAAGAGAATTTATCCTCTTCCCTTCTTGTTTTCACCTTAAATTTGTTGAAGTATTAAAGGTTTTTCTTAAGGGTTAGGATTGGCTATCCCCTTAGGGTTTTCCTTAGCTAGGGGTTAGGATTGGCTATCCCACTAGGGTTTAAAACCTATTTTCCATCCATTTCCTTTGCTAGATGCATTACAAGAAGTGGGACGACATATAGGGTTTATGAGAGGATACAATTTAGTAGTATTACCTTTGAGGTTTGACATAGGCTTATGAGAGGATAATCCTAGGGTTTAAACCTTCACCTTTTCTCTTATGCTTAGCCTCTTGATGTGTTTCATTGACTCCATTTTCCTTAAGAAGGAAAACGACACTAGTCTCTTGTCTACAAGTGTTTGCAAAACTCAAATAACTCTCTTTCTCTCAAAGCTATTTGACAACCAAGTTACTAACCTCATTCCCTCACTAATTCTAACTCAATGTTTAGTAAACAAGGAGAAATTATTATTGATGTCATAAAAGGTTTGCTACAGGCATTAGGGATTAACTAATTGTTGATAACTTACTTAATATAGGAGTAAAATAATCTCAAAGATATTGTTTGATGATTGGATATTGATCTACTCATTAAGGGATTAATTCTAAGATATAATTTCTATTTTTTTGGGATGATTTCTTATTGTTATTGCAAATTATACTTTTCTTATATACACTTGTTTACTGCTTCAATTTTACAATAACAAATAGTTTTACTTGATAGTTAGCATATAAATTTGATTAGTAGTTGATTTGAATTGGTAATTGAATATTATATGCCTTGGAATACTTCTTGTTTCACACACATCAACCAATTACCTTGTCTAACTAATCCCGACCCTTCTACTTTACTAGACCTAGTATATCTCATTGAGTGACCAAGACAAGGGGGTGTATACTTTCCTCTATCTTGCTATAGGATCCCTTGAGGTCACTAGGGAATCCTCCCTTGTGTTGCATCTTTTTCCTTCACTAAAAAGAGGGATTTAATTTCCTAGGTGACAGTGACAAGTACTTCCATTTGTTACACAAGATTGACATCTTGTGAAGGGATTTTCACAAGTACAAATCCTATGATAGCGCGAGCCATCCCAATTACACTCCTTTTATTATTAATGTTTTCCTCTAGCTCTTTCAAAATTTTTGCCACAAGCCTAGGTGCATCCATATCTCCAAGTGAATGTAGATGACATCATTCTATAACATTATTGGAATACAGGTACAAATTCTTGCAATTTTTTACCGATGTTGTGATAACCTTCTCTAATGTTGTATTGGTTGTTTGGCAATTGGACAAGGCTTAATAATTCAATTCTTTTTCCTTTTTTGAAATTTTTGGTAGATCAGTTGGTGCATCTTTCTCTTCATTTTTCCACATCTTTATCTCATCCACATTGAGTTGGAATCCATATAGAAGCACCTTTTGATCTTTTATATTTCTAAAAAAGTGAGGAATTGTGTGGCAATGTCATAGAATTCTTTATGGCCCATATACATTTTCTTTTGGATTGTGTTGAGTTCATATTGTAACTCAAAGGTGAAGGATTTAAATTCTACTTGGATGGATATGTTACCTTTATAGTGAACTACCTATTGCACCAATTCCCCTATTCTTAGTTTATATTCCTCTAGTTCTTTGTCCATGTTCTACGTATTTAATTTAGATGCTTTGAAAATGGAATGTTATGACCTAAAGGGGGTATATATGGGGATAAATGTATATGATATGACCCCAAGGGGGCACATACATGGGCCTAAATGTAAAAGTAATTTGTAAATACATATGTAATAGGGTTGGATTAATAGTCAAGGGGCCTCATGTGCAATTGTGAATATGTATATATAGAGATCATGCATTCATTATTGTAGACATGGGAATTTGATGTATTAATGTATTTGGTTATGTGGAGGAGGTTCTCCTATTATTTCAGAAGTTATTATATAACTTATCTATCTTGGAGTTGTTCTCCACACTCATATTCGGTACATGGTGTGTACTTCTATTCTATTATGGTATTTTAAGCATTTGGATCATTACATTTGGTATCAGAGCATCGATCCTAGGGTTTTGCTTTCTCAAGGAAGTCATCTTGGCATTTTCACTATACCTTTTTTTGGGGGACACTTCAAAAATAAAAAATTGGAGGTTATTTATAAGACATATCAAGGTACTTGTGATACAAATTTCATCTTCTAGGTCATTGTACTTTTGGATATACACCCTATGGAAGATAGGGTTTTTTGACTAGTCCTGTAACTAGTCTAAAATAGGTGTTCCAGTTAAAATAGTTAGAACTTCTTCATAGAATATCCAAATTCTATGAGACCAATTACATTGGAAAGAATACAGTCCACAATATTGTTTTCTGTAATTTTCAGGATCATATATCAAATATTGGGTGTGTGGCATGCTGTACAAGTTCTCTCTCCTGGAAAGGAAAAAAATAAACAAGGTTTTGGAAAGTTACCATAACTTTTATTTGACACGCCCAATTTTGGAAAGACATACAAAATTGTATAGAAAACATTTCAAAATACTACAGGATGAAATTTCAGACTCATAGGGGCCAAAATTTTAGAAATACATCAGAAGGAAGGTTGTCCGGAAGGACATAGTCCAAATCAGGGTTTCAAGGGTATGTTCACTTAAAACTATCATGAATTCTGATTGGAATGTCCAATCGAGCCGATTCAAAACCCATTGGAAAGAGAAAACATATAATATTATATTGGAGCAAGGATTATAACTATTAGATATTATTATTCTTAATATAATGATGTTTTTAGTTGCGGGTTGGGTTTAGACCTCAATTAAGAATCAATGGAAATACCTAGCTTTAGTGGAGATGAAGATAAAGATGAAATCAATCATGGGAAAGATTGAGGATGATAAGGAAAATTTGTAATACTCCTTCTGGGGTAGGTATTTTTTTTAAATAGTGAAGCTTCTAAGTGGTGGTATAACTATGATAAAGATATTAAACGAAGCACCACATTGGAAGTATTTGAAGAATTGTTCTCAAACAAATGGATCAAAGACTAAAAAATGGAAGAAATGTATATAATTTGAGATGAATTAAAAGAATCAAAGGAAGATATTAATAATAAGGTTGAGGATATATCAAAGACATTATCCCTTAATGAATCACTCATTAAGGAGGTTCAAAAATTAAAACAGGAAATGAGTAGTAAAGGAAAATGGGAAAAAGATGAGTTAACATAATATTTGAAAAAGAAATATGAAGAGATATGTAAATAAAAAATAAAAATAAAAAACTATTGGATTAGGTTAAAATATTGAAAGAATAAAAGAAGAATTATCAAATCAAGAAGAAATGAGGATCTTAGATGAATAATATACCAAAAGAATTGAAGAATAAATATGAAAGAAGGTTGAGGAATCCCTAAATATTCATGAGGTAAAATCATAAATGCAATCCAAAATTGAATAATGATGAGAGAATTTGAAAATAGGGTGACATTGCTACTTCAAAAGGAGAAACAAGACAAGATTCAATAAGGTCACCAAAAGATACTTGAATAAGTTGAACTCCATATAGAGGATGTACATGCCAAATATGATGGTATTATCTCCAAGGATAGAAAAATTAAAGAAAAATCAAGGAACATAGAGGATTCTTTTGTCTCTGAAAGTAATATAGATGAAATGCACATGCAAAATGAAGAAAAAACATCAAAAGTGGAACCATATTGACACCCACTTTACCAGGAAACATTTCAAGGAAGACAAGAAGGTAGATATCAACATTATCAAGGAAGAAGATGGAATAATTGTCAATATTCAAGGAAAAAGGCATCACAAAACCACTCTTCAACAAACTATTATCAGAGACTGTCAACCACTACAAATTGGAGAGTCTAGAAAAAAAATACATGGAATCAAAGGAAATAAAATTATGCAACAATTAGAAACCAAGGATTATGACCGAAAAAGAATTCATTTTGGATGGATAGATCATCATCAATGGAATGGAGAAAGAAAGAAAATAAGAAACTAATATTACTTGGTTTCATCACATGTGAAGCCTTTAATTGCAAAGCTTTGAGGACAAAACTTTTTGAAGGAGGGTACGATGTTATGACCCAATGGGGGCATACATGGGGATACATGTATATGATATGACCACAAGGGGGAAATATATGAGCCTAAATGTACATGTAATGTGTAAATATATATGTAATAGGGTCGACCTAATAGTAAAGGGGTCTCATGTGAAAGTGTGAATAGATATATATAGAGAGATTATGTATTCATTATGGTAGCCATGGGAATTGTGATGTATGAATGTATTTGGTTATGTGGAGGAGGTTCTCCTATTATTTCATAAGTTATTGTATAACTTATCTATCTTGGAGTTGTGCTCCACATTCATATTTTGTACATGGTGTGTACTTTTGTTTTATTATGTCATATCATTATTACATTTCCCCAAGGACTTATCGTTATTACATATTAATGATTGGATTACATAATAATTATCCTATGACTATTATTACATGATTTTTATTTATCGTATTATTTCATAATGGAAAATATACTTTAGGCATATTATAGTGGAGGCCATAAGAATTTATTGTCTCTAAAAAGTTTTTCTTTGAGTCCATGCACGAAGGTATGGTATGTTATTTCTTGTAATTCCAGTTTATTAGGGATAAACTTAGGGAGTAAATGAGGATATTTGACATCTCTAGAAAATATTATGTAAGTTCTTTTCTCAGTGAAATATCATTCACCAGCCTTGTTGATGGATTGTATATCATTCTCAGACATGCATTTTGTAGGGACATATAAAATCAATTGATATAGTGTTGTTATGAACTGTTCAAAAATATTAGGATAAGGGATTATATATCTATGCTCCGATAATTTTTGGTAGGAGATATGAATGTGATCCTCTCCTAGTTTCCATTTCCAACCCATTATGAGGAAATGGTTAACCATGTAGACAATGTCCAATAGATATGATGATAATAAAAACATTTGGTGTGTTCTTGGTCTTGGTTATGGCCTGTCCCATAGAAGATGATAATATACCACCCTAGTTGAAGATGGATATTTTTTTGGTGATTGCATATATCATGGGGACACATGAATCCATTAGTTTAGTTGAGTCTAATATGACCCCAAGGTGGAAATATAATGGGTTAAATATCTATGATATGATCCCAAATGGGGAATATATGGGGTTAAATTTGGACACACCGATCACAATGAGAGGGGGGGTTGAATCAATGTGAGGGATATTTTACACTTCTTACAAAACTTTAGTTAGAAATCATCATTTAAAACATAATTACTTATTACTTCCATTCCTACTTAGTTGCTTGAATGTAAATATATCTCATTTAAATACATTAAAAATAAATATCTATGCACCATCACAATAAATAACACAGGGAACACCAGATATATGTATACATTTCTTTTGTATTACAGAACACAATCCTTGGATTTTATTAGCACCAACTGAAATACAGAACCAACTCCAAGAGAGCACCAAATCTCAATGAAAGACCCAACCTATGTATCTCATCACCAACCAATATGTGAGGAATCCAACCCTCAAGTACAAGACCCAACTTGTAGAAAAAAATAAATCTGTCAAACTGTACCAACAGTCTATACCAACACAAGTGCATCAACTATGCACAACCTGTCATCTCAACCTATCTCATCGATATCATCATCAAAATTTGATCTATAACTCTATAATAGACCTGGTGTATGTTATCACATACCTGCAAACCTTCCTTAAATTCAACAACAAGAGACTATAATTTTCATCAAACTTTACTTTAGTCTCACATGACTAATTTTTTATTAGTCAACAACCCTAACTTGCAACAATCATAACCTTGTACATGCAATTAAAAAAGGTATGAAAATGGTACACAATTTTATTCAATGTCTTTTATACAATTCCCATAAAAGGAGTTATAGAAAAAATGGCAGACCTTACTGAATTCTGGCTTATTCTAGAGAGAAAACTTGTAGAGCATGCCACGCGTGGCATATTTTCTATATGGATTTGAAAATGGAAAAAAAATACTACAGAGTGTACTATAACCAATTCATTTGGTATTACTAAATTGGTATCTGTTATGAAGAAGTTATGACGGTTTTACGCGGAACACCTATTTTAGACTAGCTTCAGGACTAGCGAGAAACCATATCTTCCACAAAGTGTAACTCCCAAAATACAACGAATCACAAGATGAAAATTTTATCACAGTTACTTGGATATGTTTTCTCAACAACCTCCATATTTCACTATATGAGTCATTCTATAAAAAATTGTATTGCGAAAATGGTGAGATGACCTGTAAATAGCATACCTTAGAAAACATCATCAAAAGACTTTATCCTCCCTTGAATTCCCATCTTATTTACTTCACTTTCCCTATGAAATTCACCTTATATCTCCTTTGGTTACCTCAGTCACTTGTAGATATTCAATATGCCTAAAATAATACTAATGGGAGACCCTTTTTCTCTTATTTATACTCTCCAAGTAGCTTCCTCTAGAAGTATCCACTTAACCACTTTGTCCACTTAGACACTTTGTCAACTTAACCACTTTGTCCACCTCACAAAATTTGTCCAGTTAGCCACTTTTTCCACTTAACCACTTTGTCCACTTAACCACTTTATCCACAAATAGTAAACTCTCCACTTCTAGTTGCAACTAATTTATTTTTAATTGTTTTCTTGTTGCGACCACTTAACCCATGACTAACCACTTTGATTGGTCAACTTCTTCTAGGATCTTCTAGAATAATTTGACTTATTTGACCTTCTAGGGGCTTCTAGATAACTCATGAGGGTTCTTCAACTTCACATGGCCATATCTATCTAACTGTGAGGAGTTATGTGGCGTTCCACATATCACCAGAAATGGCATGACACATACTATCCATATGGAATAGTTTCTCCTACAAATTTACTGATATTCATTACATTATTCCTTTATCAAACTTGGGTTACCTAACCACACTACTGGTATACTCAACCACCTAACCATTTGGACTTCACAAAGCTTCTTCCCGTGAGGGATTTCACCATAAGGGGACCACTTTGAGAACTTTATCCAAGATAATCTTCCCATGAGGGATTTCACCATAAGGGGATCACTTTGGAGTTTATCCATTTGGTTCTTCATATCAACCATGAAATGATATCAATGATATAACTCCCTTTAATATTAACACATCATTATGACACCACTTGAAATCAACCCTTTGAAAACAATTACAACAATGACCATATAACCAATAATCAATATATCAATGATACAAACACATCACTATGACAATACTTGACATCAATGACAACACAGTACAACAATATCCCCCTTTGGAATTGATGGCAACACCAACATTGTTGTCAACACCAATAATTGATGGCAACACTTGGACATGGAAATTCTCATGCTCCCTGTGTGATCATCGCTCCTCATCAATTTTCATCTCACCACATCAATTTGACTATCTCTCCACCTTTGAAATAATGGAAATGATTAGTTTTATACTTGGGGCTGTTTCCCATTCCTAAACTCTCCTTAGGGATGCTCCCCTTGCCTAAAATTTCCTTGGGGATTCTCCCTCTATCTTGATTCCTTTGAGGTTCCTCTGAATAATCTCTCTCGCTTTGGACAAGGGATATGACTATGATGCAATGGTGATGAAAAGTCTGCCAATCATCTATCCTCCTAGAATCATGATGCTACAACCAATCATGGGAAGAAGAATAACCCCCCCTATGGGTATGCCTCCCATTATCTTCTCTACAAGATGAACAATATGCTACCACTGCAAGCTTATTATGCTACAAATGCGACTGCTCAATTGGAACATAGATAAATTCCTCAAGAATGATCTGATCTTCTTATGATGATCCTTGGACCTGTCCATGCATAAAAATTGTGCCATACCATACATATTGAAGGTAAATATATGTCAAAAATGAATACAGAATCATGAACAAAACATCAATTATGTACATCATGTGTCAAAAAATTTCAATTTTTTTAAATTTGTTAGTTTATTCACTGAAGGAGACCATTAGCTTTTTCAGTCACGTGGTTAGTCCTTCTTGTATAAGTCATTTGATTAATGTTGTAGGATTGAGTCATAGGGTCATGTTCTCAAGGTTTTTATTCATGTTCATGTCAAATAAATCATGTTTTGATTGTCTCTAAAGTCATGAAATCTGATTAGAGTCCATTTAGGAAGGTCTTGGTGTCATGATGGTGGTTTTCATCATTTGAAAAAAAGAAAAGTATTGGTCATATCATTTAATTTAAAGGTCATCATCATCAAATTGTTATGTCCCAAAAAGGTGTACATGGGATTTTCATGTCAAATCTAACTGTTTGGGAGTCATTTCCTACGTCAAATCAATGTTCTGCCAACTCTACTAAAATTTTGGAGCAAATCAAGAAAGTAAATCCTGCACTAAATCACTTATCATCATGTTTTGGAAATGTGGCAGTTGGTTTTTCTTGTTTTCAACGCCATCTCTTCATCAAACACCTCCAAAGGGTCGATTTCAAAAGAAGTTTTTATGATTTCTTATCTTCGTTTCCTTTTACAAAGAATGTACTGCAGACTGGTTCATCTTGTTGTGAAATGTAATTGCACTGCAGACTGATTGTTCCTGCAGATTCTCGGTGTTGCAAACCCTCTGTATCTGATTGATGGTGGATTGACAACATTAAATACTGATTGGTTTGGTTTTTCTGCAACCGAGGAGCCAACCCTATATACAGGTACTTTTATTGATGCTTAAATTCCACTACCTAAATATTGATTACCATCTAACTCTAAATTGTTGCAAACTCCTTACTTGGTTAGATTCCATGGTACTTGTATCTTAAACTTCTATGCAGAACCAATATTCTTGTTTTCATGTCAAAATATCAATTGCAACCTTTTCTTACAACCATAACTCTATATGTTGCAAATTCATGTTAGTGCTATGAACTATATTCATTGTATGCGCTGCGAATTGAATGAACTACAAACCCTATATTTTATCAACTGATAAAACCTATAAATGTGTTGAACCTGTACATAATATATCTAGCTAGAAAATGACATAAACAATTTGCAGAGAAAATATGAGAAAAGAGAAGCAAGAGAGAAAGAATGGAAGAATTCTCATTAACCAAAATAAATGAATGATAATTTACATATGATATACACTGTATAACTCAACTAATTCAAACCAGAGGAGAAGCCAATGCACCATAGTGGTGGTATAGAGTGACCTGGACACAAACCAACAGTTACAGGAGTAAATTTCCACCTAGTCTAGTCTCTCAGAAAGTTACGGTAGTGAACTGCCGCCTAGTTTGAGTTAACTAGTCTCTAAGTCTTCAGTTAACTGAATGAAACAGAGTGAAGTGAGGAGAAAATCAGAGAATCATGAGTAATTCTCTAGTCTGGTGATTATCCCAAGGACAATTCACATTATATGGTGATGATCCCAATGCTACATGGTGATAATCCCAATGTGGCATCTAGACTCCACTTAACTAATCAAACTAAAGTGTGAACTGAAGAGAATATTATCCTAGATGAATACTCTCCATAAAATATAGGAGACTGAATAACGACTAATAAACATAGGGAGAAAATTAGAAAAAATAAATCCTAGGTGTGTGTGAAGTATCTCCAACACCACCCTTGAACATCACTATGGTGAAAATAAAGAATGGATCCTGGAAGTGAGGCCATGTTAGGTACCCAAATACAAAAGATACACTGAAATAAATGAGGAAAGAGAGAAAACCTCATGGGAACCCCCCCCTCAAAGTACAATGTATGTAAAAAAAGAATTGACAGTTGCTAGGAAACTGTGTCCTTCACTCCAAGATGACTGCTAAGAGAATGGAACTTCTTTTCAGTGAAGGTCTTGGTGAATATGTCTGCATTTTGTTCTACTAAAGGACAAAACTATAGGTCGATGAACCCCTCATGTACTAAGTCCTGGATGTATTTTATGTGGATCTCGATGTGCTTCATTCACTACCTCTGAAATGGATCTTTGTAGAACTTCAGAGTGCTCTGGTTGTCACACCAGATGACGATGGATGAATGAAACTGAATTCCTAACTTAGTGAGAAACTATTGTAGCCACATAGAATGAATGGTTATGTTAACTACCCCTATGTACTCTACCTCAGCTGAAGATATAGAAATAACATCCTTCTTCTTGCTCGACCAATAGATAAGCCTGGAACCAATACTGAGTGAGTAACCAGATGTGGACTTACGATCAATGCTATCGCCAACCCAGTCAGAATTAGTAAACGCGATGAGGTCCAATGTAGATTCTTTTGCATAGTGAATCCAAAAGGTGATGGTGCCCTGTACGTATTGAAGGATACACTTTTCAACCTTCCAATGTAGCTCATGTGTCTCTTGCATGAACCTAGAGACTGCTCCAACTTCATAGGAGAGGTCTGGTCTAGAATATGTGAGATACAACAAGCTCCCCACTAGTTGTCTATACAGTGTGTTGTCAACGAGTGGAGTGTCCCCTCCATCCTCAAGTCTAACTCTTGATAGGAAATAATTCAGGGCAAACTTGTAGTCTGTCATGTGAAATCTCTCAAGGAGATCTTGTGCATACTTGTCCTGAGACAGTTTGATGCTTCATGCATCCCGACTGATCTCAAGTCCAAGGAAGAAATGTAGTGGACCCATGTCCATCATCAATAACATGTCATGTAGAATCCTCTTGAATGCAGTAATCACTAAAGTCGAGCAACCGATTGATCATCAACATACAAAAATAGGAGTAGAAGTGAATCAACCGTCCTGAGCATGTAAACATTCGGGTCTAACTTACAACATACAAAGTTCTGTAATAATAGGTAGGAGTCCATATTGGAAAACCATGCCCTCAGATCTTGCTTGAGGACATAAAGAGACTTCTACAATCGACAGGCCAAAGATGAATCATGCATAAATCCCTGGGGCTGCTCCATATAGATCTCCTTAGAGAGATCTTCATGAAGAAATGCATTCTTCACGTCCATATAATGGGCTTCCCATCCCTTGGATGTTGTAATGGAAAGTTCCAAATGTATGGAATCCATATTCTCTACTGGAGTGAAGGTCTCATCATAGTTAATTCCATGCACCTACTAAAAGCCTTTGACAACTAGCCTGGATTTGTATCTGCTAACCTATCCATCTGCTACACTCTTGGTCCTGTAGACCCATATTCACCTGACAAGTTTCCTTCCTGAAGGAAAGGGAACCAGATCCCAAGTCTAGTTCTTGAGAAGGGAGTTGTAATCCTCCTGCATGGAAGATTCCCAAAATGGATTTCCAACAGCCTTGTCATAGGACTGTGGATCTGAAGATTGAACCAAGAAAATATTTCTGGGTGGAATCGATTCAGCGATAGTGAGTGAAAGAGGAGGCTCCTCGAAATCATATCGAGTCCTCCTAGTATCAGCTAGATCCCCAACACGATCCCTTGCAACTTGACGAGCAGTCTTGGCCCACTTGGGCCTATGCTCTGGATCTGCATCTCCATTTGGATGCATCGACTCTATATCTGAATGTAATGACTCTATATTTTGATCATTTGAATCCTCTAAATTAGAACTCTCATATGAGTAAGAGTCAACATGTGCATGCTCATCATCTCTGATAGGTGGAAGACCAAAAGTGTCTACATGCGACTGCTGAGGTACATGCGAGACACTTCCTCAAATTGGACACTTCACTCAATGATGAGCCGGTCCAAGGAAATATCAATGAATATATATCCCTTCACACCATCGCGGTATCCAACAAAGATACACTTTGTTCTTTCTGTATCAAGTTCATTCCTCTTCTAAGAGGGAATCCTGTCCCATGCAGGTGAACTGAAAATACGGAAGTGGGTCACTTCCAGGTTGAGGCTGCTCCAAGCCTCGTAAGGGGTCTTATCCTTCATAGATATATGGGGAGATATTTTTTGGATGTAGGATTCACAATTAAGTGCTTCAACCCATAATCTTCATGGAAGTGACTTTGCATGTAGCATGCAAGATGCCATCTCTTTTAGAGATATTTCTTTTCGCTCAACAACTCCATTTTGCTGCAGAGTATAGGGAACCGTGTGCTACAACTGAATCCCTGCCTCATGAAAAATATTATTTATCTCATGGTTGACATACTCTCCCTTGTTATCTATTCATATGACTTTTATTTTCTTTCTCGACTTTGTCTCAACAAGGGATTTGAAATATTTGAGGTGTTGAAAGACCTCTGATTTTTTCCTGAGAAAGAAAACCCATTTGAAGTGTGAGAAATCATCAACAAAAATTAGCACGTACCTTGTTTTACTGATTGATGGATGCATAAAAGGGCCCATGAGGTCA
The DNA here is from genome assembly GCA_009831015.1 of Picea engelmannii. Lineage (NCBI taxonomy): Eukaryota > Viridiplantae > Streptophyta > Pinopsida > Pinales > Pinaceae > Picea > Picea engelmannii. The sequence continues at coordinate 612,189 of ML778268.1, read as the reverse complement.
TTATTGATTAGATCTAAAGGAGAGGAATCCTTCTAAGTATTTCCTTTGTCAAATTTCTCTTGAGGGTGTTTTCCAAGAAGACACCTCTCACAAATTCCTTTGGAGAAGTGGATGTGGGGTAGAGCATCAACCATTCCCTGCTTGCTAAGTCGTTTCATATATATGAAATTTAAATTCCCAAACCTTTCATGCCATATTCTACTGCTTTCATCAACATGGGTAAGAAGTAATGCAAAACCTGGTTCAATAAATTCAGAAAATGTGTAGAGTCTAGATTGATGATTTACCTCACCAATAGAAACCCTCGAATTGGTTTGCATGTCATATATATCCAATGCATTAGGTGTGAATATGACTCTCTGTCTAGTGCTGGAGTTAGTCATCTTATACACAAAGAGAATATTTACGAAAATTTTGGGAACATGAAGCACATTCTCGAAGCTTCCATTTGTGAGTTAAATTCTTGCTTTGTCGGTGATCTCAACTGGAGAGTTTTCCCCCATCATAATAGGATGAACTTTGCATGAATCCAATGAAGAATATAATTATTTTTTGTTATCCATGTTGTGTGATGCACTTAAATCTACGATCCAAGCATCGAGAGAGGAGTTAATGGAAATCAAAGCATGACTATAATTTCCTTTCTTGGGATTCTGATCTTCTGGCTTCTTCTTCTTGGAACCCTCAGGGATGCAATCTCCAAGTTTGTTTTACTGAAGTATTTGGGCCATTTGATGTATCTTTTTCTTCATACATGTGGATTATAGATGGAATCCTTTATGGAATTAAATGCATTTCTCCCCTTTTCTTCCCTTTCCACCTTTGGATCCGGAGGCATCGGTGAAGGGTTTTGAGTAGAATTTATTCTTTGGATTTGCATGTGCTTTCCTTTTGTCTTTGAATTTATATTTTTGATATTGATTATATCTACCATCTTGCACAGTAAGTGCATGTGCCTTTGGGCCTTTTCTTTTTCCCATATTGATGATATTGTTCTGCTCTCGTGTCAAATACTCGATAAAGGCCTCAAGAGAGGGAATCATCTAGGTGGCTCGAGTGGCAAACCTAACTAAATGAAATGTAGATAAAAAAAACTCAGTATTCTAGACCAATTTTGGAGAGAATGGTAAGAAACAATTTTTTCCCCTCAGATTTATCAAACCCGCAAGCCTTGAGTTGCAACAACAAATCCTTATATTTGGTAAAAAAATCTTGGATATTGTTGATTTTTTTTAGATCCAAAGTGAGAAATTCCACCTTGAGAATGTTTTCCCTCATCTCATCATGTTTTCAAAAAATCCATTCCATGGTGATCTAGGATTCATTGGGAGTTTTACAAGAGGATATGTGAAAGAGGAGTTTAGGAGAACTGAGACTGCAAATAGTTTCAAACACTTCATCCATTCGATTTAGATACTTGAATTTTTCTATGGCTGATGTTGGTTCTGTTTATGTGTTCATGGTTAACTAGTATAATCCTTTGCCTCGAATATGCATTATCATCTTCTCCTTCTATGCAAATAAATTTTACGGTGTAAGAATGAATTCTTTTGGAAATTCCATTTTTTCGCTGTCTTCCATCTTCGGTACCTGCAAAAATAATTTGGTGTGTCTTTTCCCTAGTAGTCCATCGGCTCTGATACCATGTAAATGTGTTGAACCTACACAAAATATATCTAGTAACAAATGAAATACACAATTTGCAGAGAAAATATGAGAAAAGAGAAGAAGGAGAGAAAGAATAGAAGAATTCTCATTAACCAAAATGAATGAATGGTGATTTACACATGATATACTCTGTATAACTCAACTAATGCGCACTGAAGGAGAATCCAATACGCCATAGTGATGGTATAGAGTGATCTGGACACACACCAACAATTACGGGAGTATACTGCTACCTAATCTAGTCTCTCAGGAAGTTACAGGAGTGAACTTCCACCTAGTCTGAATTAACTAGTGTCTTAGTCTTTGGTTAACTGGATGAAATAGGGTGAAGTGAGGAGGAAATCAAGGAATCATGAGTAATGTTCTAGAATGGTGATGATCCCAAGGAAAATGCACATTAGTTGGTGATGATCCCAATGTTGCATGGTGATAATCCCAATGTGGCATCTAGACTCCACTCAACTGATTGAACTGAAGTGTGAACTAAAGAGCATATTCTCCCTAAAAAATAGGAGACTAAATAATGACTAATAAACATAAGGAAAACCTTAGGAAAAATAAGTCCTAGGTGTGTGTGAAGTATCTCCAACAAAACCCTTACTGATTATGTTTTCACCTAGGCTTGAAAATATCATTTCATTCAAAATTGTTTTCATTTCCATACTTGTGAATTTTCAAACCCTTTGACTAAAACCCTAGTCTAAAATCTATTTGCTGCAAACTTCATTTGTACGCTACAAACTGAGAAATTACGCTGCAAATTTTTTGTTTTACATAGTTTCTCCAAAATTGGCTTATGTTGAGGTTTTATGTAGTTCTGGGTTGTCATCCTCTCCTCCCATATCTTATTTTATCCTTATTTCAGTGTTAGCAACATTGTTTTATCATAACTCTCTTTGCAGCAAACCCAATTTTTACAGGTATCAAGTAGTCAAACCCTATTTTTGCAAGTATCAAGGAGTCAAACCCTAATTTATCAGTTTTCATCACATAATCTGGTAGCAAATTTTATCACACGAGGGGGTATTTTGACTAATATGTCATGGACAGTCAGCAAGGGAAGAATATTCATAAAGGAGGAGATATTTTCAGGGTTGAGCCCCATGACCTATGTTGGATTATTGAGAGGGGGGGTGAATCAGTAATAGCGTAATTATAATCCTTTTTCTTCAAATGTTATATCAATGTAGAATTATTATCCAATAATGAGCAATAAGAAATAAACAATCATACACATACACAGTATACCAGTGTTTTACGTGGAAACCCAAATCGAGAGAAAACCACAGAATGATTTTTCTTATATGTCTTGAAGAAGTACATTCATTGGAAGCACCAACTTCCTTTGTTTTCTAGCTGCAACTGGAAGGAGGCTCCAACCCCCTAGTTTCTCAGGCTACAACCTGAGGGAAGCTCCAACTCCCCAATTCTCTGGCTACAAGCAGAAGGAGGCTACAACCGGAAGGTGGATACAACCACCTGTCCTTGCCCTGTCCTGCCACCCTGAAGTAGAAGTAGAATGATGGAACCACTGTCACACTATCAATGTGAGATATACCACTGTAAACCCATACCAATAAATCTGAACCATGCATCAACCATGCATCAACCTGTAATCAACCTGTACCATAAACAAGTGCATCAACCATGCACCAACCTGTAATCAACTTGTACCATAAAAAAGTTCATCAACCATGCACCAAGTATATACCAATCACGTGTCAAATACTCATCAACTATGACTAATCAATATGTACCAACATCATCAACTATACACCTCATGTATGTGCACCAACTCATCAACTACTTGTCTCAACCATGTACTCAACATGTACCACAACCAAAATACCTCATCAATTTTATCATCCAAATCTGATTTGTAGCTCTGTAATAGACCTGGTGTATATGATCACATTCCTGCAAACCTTCCCTAACTTTAAAAACAAGACACTAGCATTTTCATCAAACTTTTCTTTAGTCTCACATGCCTAGTTTTGAATTAGTCAACAACCTTAACTTGAAGTAATCATAACTTTGAACCTTTAATGTTTAAATATCTGAAACTGATACAAAATTTTCTTCACTATGTTTATGCAATTCCTCCAAGTGTCACTACTTGGAACCTCTCAGAAAAGGAGTTATAGCAAAAATGGCATACCTTGCTGAATTTTGGCTTATTCTAGAGAGCGACCTTGTAGAGCATGCCTCACACAAAATATTTGATGAAATGATATGAATATGTTACACAACACACTACATACTGTACCCTAACCAACACATAATTTCTCACTAAATTTGGATATGTTATGAATAAGTTATGACGTTTTTACCCAAAACGCCTGATTTTGACTAGTTTCAGGACTGGCCACAAACCCTATTTTCCACGGAGTGTAACTCCCAAAATACAACGACCCAAAAGATGATTTTTTTTCACAGATACTTGGATATGTTTTCTCACTTGCATAGAAATTTCACGGTCTGAATCATTATAGAAAAAAATTTATAGCGAAAATGGTGAGATGACCTGTAAATAACATAGCTCAGAAAGCACCATCAAAAGAATTTATCCTTCCTTGCATTTCGGCCTTCTTTTCTTCACCTTCACTCATAATTTAGGTTTAGATATCCTTGGTTACCTCATACACATATAGATATTCAATATGCTCAAGTGTGATTCATATGAGAGAGCCTTGCCTCTTATTTATACTCTCCAAGTAGCTTCCTTAAAAACATCTTCTAGGTCACTTGGCCCACTTTCCTTATTTTAGGGTTGGGTCCACTTCTAATTTCTCCATTAAATTTATTA
>ML778268.1:585847-601544 GCA_009831015.1 Picea engelmannii | reverse complement strand
TGTAAACCTGTACCAATAAATCTGAACCATGCATCAACCATGCATCAACCTATACCTCAACCTGTAATCAACCTGTACCATAAACAAGTGCATCAACCATGCACCAACCTGTAATCAACCTGTACCATAAACAAGTGCATAAACCATGCACCAAGTATGTACCAATCATTTGTCAACTACTCATCCACTATTACTCATCAATATGTACCAACATCATCAACTATACACCTCATGTATGTGCGCCAACTCATCAACTACTTGTCTCAACCATGTACTCAACATGTACCAAAACCAAAATCCCTCATCAATTTCATCATCCAAATATGATTTGTAGCTCTGTAATAGACATGGTGTATATGATCACATTCCTACAAACCTTCCTTAACTTTAAAAACAAGAGACTAGAATTTTCATCAAACTTTTCTTTAGTCTCACATGCCTAGTTTTGGATTAGTCAACAACCCTAACTTGAAGTAAGCATAACTTTGAACTTGTAATGTATAAAGATATGAAACTGATATACAATGTTCTTCACTGTGTTTTATGCAATTCCTCCAAGTTTCACTCCTTGGAACCTCTCATAAAAGGAGTTATAGCAAACATGGCATACCTTGATGAATTCTGGCTTATTCTAGAGAGCGACCTTGTAGAGAGTGCCCCGCACAAAATATTTGATGAAATAATATGAAACTGTTACAAAAAATACTAAATATTGTACCCTAACTAAAAGATTTTTTCTCACTTAATTTGGATCTGTTATGAAGAAGTTATGACGTTGTTACCTGAAACACCTGATTTTGACTAGTTTCAGGACTGGCCACAAACCCTATTTTCCACGCAGTGTAACTCCCAAAATACAACGACCCACAAGATGAATTTTGTTTCAAAGATACTTGGATATGTTTTCTCACTTGAATAGAAATTTCACAGTCTGAATCATTATAGAAATTTTTTTATAGAGAAAATGGTGAGATGACCTGTAAATAACATACCTTAGAAAACACCATCAAAAGAATTTATCCTTCCTTGCATTTCGGCCTTCTTTTCTTCTCCTTCACTCAGAATTCCGGTTTAGATATCCTTGGTTACCTCAGAAACATATAGATATTCAATATTCTCAAGTGTGATTAAAATGAGAGAGCCTTTCCTCTTATTTATACTCTCCAAGTAGCTTCCTTAGAAACATCTTCTAGGTCACTTGGCCCACTTTCCTTATTTTAGGGTTGGGTCCACTTCTAATTTATCCATTAAATTTATTATTGAAATAATATATTTTGTATTCAATTTGAATTATAATACACTCATCACTTCATTTTATTATTTACCTTTTAAAATCTCTTAAACCACTTTGACTACTTTGACCTTTTGGGGCTTCTAGATGACATATGAGGGTCCTCCAACTTCGTAAGGCCGTAACTCTCAAACCGTGAGGAGTTATGTGACGTTCTACATACCACCAGAAATGAAATGACATGTACTATACATATAGAATAGTATTATCTGAAAATATATCATAACTCATACTGTTATCCATTAAACAAACTTGGGTCCATTATCCAGGTCTCCAACTTCTCATGGCCATAACTCTCTAACCGTGAGGAATTATGTGACGTTCCACATACCACTAGAAATGAAATGACAAGAAATATCCATCTAGGATATTTTCCCTTACAAAATCACTTTCCTTCATCTCATTATTCCATAATTAAGCATGGGTTCTCTTACTCCACAAAGCATCTTCCCGTGAGGGCTTTCACCACAAGGGGACCACTTTGGAGTTCATAAATATTTACTTCTTATCAACCATGAAAAAACAATAATGAGTCATATTTACATCAAACAATATTGGGTCCATTACCCAAGCCTTTGTGCTACGGGGCTTTCTTCAAGGGTTGACATCAATGACAACCAACCTTAATCAAGAGCTAATAAACTCATACCCATTTTTCAGAGAAACATTTCATAGAGTGGGTTGCTTGGATTTTTGTGAGAATATGTAGAGGGGACATATTGATATTTCCAAGCAGTTTTCACTGAATTTCAATGGGAAAAGACTAAAGGTGGTACACTACAGTTTGAGGTTTCAGAACAATCTATTTCTACATCCACAGAGATACTAGTTCATGGAGAAATTTGGTTTAAGGCCCTGAATTCTGCATTTTCTAAGGAATTCTTAAAACCTAAATATTAGAAAGATAACCTATCCAAAGGAGTTCCATGAAATCATATGTTGGAGTATTTTGATCAAATGCTCAAAGTCATTTAGAGGTATTTTACTTGTGAAGGTAGGTTTAATATGGTCTATCATGACCATATTAGAATATTAATGCACTTTACTAGAAAAGAGCCCTTGAATCTAACCTTCTATTTGTTAGGAAGCCTTGGGAATATTTCATATAGAGTTCATGCCAAGTCTAAGAAGGTGGATACCAGTTCCTTTCATTCTGATCTAATCAAAATGTTAGTGTTAGAAGAATTGAAGAAGACTAATACTGATTGGGATGCTTTCCTAGTTGCATCAAGATTTCAGGCACATATTTTTCATACACCAAAATCAAAGAGACATACACCTATCTCTGTTGAAAATACTATGTATACAGAGCCCAATAAAAAGAGGAAAATGGATAAAAAGGATAAGTCCTAACAGTTTATTGATAATTTAAGTAAAGGTCCTTCATAACCTCCTAATGAAAAAACTTCTTCTGTGGTAGAGTCTTCACCTATGGAGACATCCTCTAGAAAATAAATGAGTTTAAAGGGAAAGAAACTTGTATTTTATCCACCTGTTTTTGTTGAGCCTAGAATACCACTCACAATATCAAAATAAAAACAACATGTCTCTGTGGAGGAGGGTGTATCCAGAGCACCAACTCAACAAATAGTCAAAACTCAGCCTCTTAAACAACCAATAGAAATCATTGAGATTAAGTCTCCTTATTGTGAGAGGGATCCCACTTTCAAAGGCTTAGGAGACAACTAAAATATGTAAGGGATGAGAATGAACCATTGAAAAAGGAAAATATGCATGCCAATATTCAGCTAAAGAAGACTATAGAAATGGGTGAAGAAATTGTTAAAAAGGAAAAGCATTGGGTTAAGAGATCCATATCTCTGTGTAGGAAAATGAAGAATGTGTACAAGCTTAATAGAGCTTATCAATACGAAAACAAGAAGTTGAAGGAGGAAGTGTAGCAGTTGAAGGAAAAAATTGCAAAACAGAACTTGGACATGTTGGCTTGAGTGGCCACTAGGAGAAGAAGATGAAGCATCATCTCTGCATCAAAATTATCAGTTTTGATATGGAATTTATATATGCATGCTTACAAACCTAAGGAGAATTTTTATATTATGCTCATATGATATTTTTGCAAGTCATTTTTGTGATTTAGAGGATATAGCAGACATCATCAAAGGTTTGAAGGATTTTTGCATAGTTTTGACATCAAATGATAGGTTTTGAGAGAAAAATGACACCTACAATAAAGTTCGCAACACATCCTACTGAAGGTGTTGTGAACTGCTAAAACCAGAATAATTTGTAGTGCACTCATTGCAAACTTAACAATTATTTGGAATCTAAGATATATGAAGGTTGCCACCTGTCAAATAAGTTTTGAGTTACTCCTCAAACATTATTTAGGAATCAAGGGACATCCGTGCCTAAAATTTAGCTTCATTTAATCTCCATGCAATGAGTTGGCTACAATTGTATTTAATACTGCCAATAGCTTCCTGAAATATAGCATTTTGTTAGATTTTCTATTGTTTGCCTATTTCCACTCCTCTCTAAGGCACAAGATCCTATGCAGGAGCTAGGTGGTGAGTTCTAGGATTATTTGGATTGTAATTTGCTATTTAAAGTGTAATTTAACTCCATTAGAGGTTTCAATGGTGATAGATTAAGACTCATATCTTTACTTTCAACTATAAAAAGAGTTTCCAGACTGTATGTATCATACTTAAGAATCTTGAATAACTAATAATTAGTTTCTTCTCCTCCTGTCATATTTGTGTTTCAATATTACTTTGATGCTAGCTATTGATGAAGGATTCATCTTAGTACTTGTTCCTTAATGCAGTGAATGATTTACTGTTTTGTTTACTACTGCAAGTGTTATAAAAGTACTCTCTTGTTGATTAGGAGGTTCCTACTTGATGAGATTTCTACTGTATGTGTTTCAAAATTTCTTGATGTAAGTTGATGCATGTATTTTTCATTTTCTGCTAAGTATTCCATCTTTCCATTGATATTCTAAGTGTTGATATCAGACTATTCAATCCTTTCTTACTAGTGTATATTTTATGGAATCTTTGTGTTGATGTTTTAAACTAAGTTTTTCACCCATTCGCTACACATTAAACTAAACTCTGATATTTTACAAACCTACACATTTTCTGATGGGTATTAGGCTTAGACCTATAGCAGTTTAGGTGAGACTTCTAGTACTAACATTTTTGGCATTGTTGTTGGGCAGGTGAAATTGGTGATCTTTCCCTAGGCTGTACGAAAAGGATACTACTAGTTTTGTTGGTGTACAGAAACCAGTAAACAGATAGATTGCTTAGTGCACCTGACAACTCCAAAGCTTAGTTGTAGCTCCTAAGATAAGGAGTACGAGGGATAACCCACAATCACCTCTGGCTACACATGAACCTGACCTAGAAAAAATCATTAAGAAGGGAAAATATTTGCAAGGAGCCTCCTCTTCCAAATCTTCAGGTATTTCTGGAGACCTACCTGACTCTATTTTTTATACACTAGTTGTTGTTTCTGAGATTTCTCATTTACCTGTAGATGAAGCTCTTGTAAAGTCTAAATTATAAGTTTTTTTCTACTGAATACACACCTTTTTCTCCTGACTTGAAAGAAGAAAGTTTATAAAGCTTTGATTTTCTTGCATCTCTTGAAGCTGTTAAGTGGTTTAGAATTGAAAGTTTGGAAGATTTTCCTTTCTTAGGTTCTCCAACTCCTCATTTGTTTAATTATTTTGAAACCAAAAGAGAAGGAACCTCACTTTCTGTTAAAATATCATCAAATATACCTAAGTCTAATCCATATTATGTTAATTCTGAATCTTCTTCACCCCATACTCATTTTTCAAACCCTCTTGTTATAAATACCTCATTAATACTTGCAAAATCACCTGTTACTTCTCCCAAAAGTTAGAGTCCTCCTTTTCCAAATCCAATGACACTAGTTAATCCTCTTCAAAACAGAATGGATACCATTGTGGCTTCTACCTATCAAACATTAATGCTTCCTCAACCCATGAATTCTCTCCCAATTGGAGATTACCTTAAGTATATGCCTAAATTTACCGGAGAAGAAGACATTATTGCAGAAGAACATCTTGCTACCTTTTATAGTTATGCAGATAACCTCAACATTGAAAATGAATATTTTTGGATGAGGGTATTTGTGAAAAGTCTATATGGGGAATCCCATATGTGGTTTAGAAGTTTATCCCCTGGTTCAATAGCTATACTATAGGTTGTGGAAGCTTCCTTATTAAGGAACTGGGGTGACAAAAAATATTTCTTGTATTACATTATAGAATTGGGGCTCTCAAAAGGAAAGAGGGAGAATCTGTGTCAGATTTCTCAAAAAGATTCAACACAATGTATAATAATATTGCTACTGAGATTAAACCCACCAAGATCTCTGCTAAAATAACTTATGAAAGTGATTTTGACCCATAGTTTTGTCTATTGTTGAGAGAAAGAAGGTCTACAACATTGGCTCATATGCAAGATGTTGCCCCAGAGGTTGAATCAAATATACTAGCAACATATAAGTTGAGGGGAAGATTTGACAGGGAAAGGAGAAAACAAAAAACATAAGATTCTTCTTCATATGTCTCAGGAATTGATCCAAAGGTTGATTAGTTGACCAAATTGGTCAAGTCATTATCTGCAGAGATGGATAGGTTAAATCTTGAAGGGAGACAAGCCAATATAAATCCTCAAGACTTTGGAAACATAAACTAGTTTAGAAGGCCAAATAATCCACCTCAAGTTTTTCAAAGAGACCGTAGGAACAATGAATATCAAAGAGTTCAAGCCCCTTCTCAGAATAATTTATTTGATGAAGAAAATGAAGCAAAAGAGGTGGAAGAAGTATAACCAAAAATCCACTGTGTTACATATAAACCTATCTCATCCCATCTTACTCAAAGTGAGTATGAGGAATACTTGATGTGTAATCATATATATGAATTGGCTCAAGAAGATTAGGTTTACCAAACAAAAGATCAGATAAAGTATAACTTGAGATCAAAACAAAATGTTGAGAATAAAACGACATCCCCTTAGTCCAAAAAGACATATTTTCTTGTGAAAGAAGCCCTTGCCAAAGAAACAGAAGGACAAACAAACTAGTGATAAAATCTCCTACACATGAGGTGAAAGATGATGAAACCTATCTAATTTCAACTTTGAGCATGAAATTCAAAAAATTCAAATCCTTGTTCCCTTGCTTGAGCTAGTAAAAAATGAAGGTTTCAAAAAATCATTTTTGAAAGTTATGCAAACCACTTCTCATCCAAATCCTTTAGATTCTATCAATTTACAAGACGAAAATCCTGTAGTAATATTAGGGACCATGGTGGAAGGTAGAGATGACTCTTCTACTCCATTTTACACTTATTTGAATGTGCATGAAAAAATATTGCACAATTTTCTTATGGATTTTGGTGCATCAGATAATCTGATGCCTAAGGCTATCATGAATGAACTAGGCTTGGAAATCACTAAAAATTATCATGACCTATATTCTTTTGACTTAAGGAAAGTAAAATGTCTTGGGGTTATTAAAGATCTAGTTGTCACACTTTTCCAACTACCTATGAAAAACATGGTCATGGACATTGTAGTTGCAGATGTACCCCCAAAATTTGGGATGTTTCTCTCTAGATCATGGATCAAGAGGTTAGGAGGAGCTTTACAAATGGATCTTTCTGATGCTACAATACCATTCTTTGTGGGTGAGCACATGACACTTTACAGAGAATCTCAACTATCATATATCTTTAGTGATGAGAATAATCCTACAAACCATCCCATATATGTTGTTGATATTGATTTGGGGTCTAGTATTCTTCATATTACTAAGTCCCCTCAACCACCTTTAGAGATAAAAAATATGTCATCGACAAAATGAGAAATAACTGGACAGGGTGTTTAGTTGTGGAAGATGTATTTTGATGGAGCATATTCTAAAGATGGGGCTGGTGTAGGAATAGTCTTCATCTCTCCCTCCAAAGAAGCCATAACCTTGTCATTTAAACTTGAGTTTGAGGTGACAAATAATATTGTAGAATATGAGGCTCTTATTCTGGGGCTCAAGGCTGCAAGGGACATGGAAATCAAGGTTCTAACAATATTTGGTGATGCTGAGCTACTTGTGCAGCAGGTAAAAAACATTGATTAAACTAAGCATGTCGGGTTGGTATCCTAAAGAAACGAAGTTTGGGATTTAATAGACAACTTATTTTCATCATTCAACATTTATTACATTCCTAAGAGTGCTAATTCAATAGTTGATTCATTGGTTGTTTATGAAAATAATTTCAAAGTTCCCATGCCTTCAAAGATCAAATATGATGTTGAGATCAAATACAAACTTGCCATTCCTGACAATGTCAAGCACTGAGGTCTTTGAAGATGATGAATAATTAAAGAGCTTTTTGGATACAGTGGATGGATTTTCTTCCCTGCACATTGACCAAGATTCAGATGTTGGTCAAAATCTGCATACTGATAAATTTCTGAAAAACATTGCATATCATAAAATTGTTCAATTTCCTAGTAATCATATTCCTAAGGGTTGGCTCCTTTAGAGAGGCTCTTTGATAATAATGATGCTTCTTTTAAAATGAGTATTTCTAAAGTAAATGAATACCTAATAGATTGTAATTTAGACACTGAAGAAGAGCCCAAATATGTAAAATAGTCCAAAATATTATCAGAAAATCAGAGGGATGAATATGTCAAATTGTTGAAAGAATGTTTTGATGTGTTTGCATGGAGGTGTGAAGAATTGAATACTTATGATACCATCATCATTGAACATATGATACCTTTAAAATAAGACACTAATCCATTCAGATATAATCTCAGGTATATTAATCCAATGCTATTTCCTATTATGGAGAAAGAGGTCAATAAGCTCCTTGATGATCAAATCATTATACCTCTAATGTATTCCGATTGGGTAGCTAATTTTCTCCTTGTCAAAAATAAGAATGGTGAGATCATTCTTTGTGTTGACTTCAAGAATCTAAATAGTTGTTCTATAAAGGACAACTACCCTTTACCCAAAATGGAACACGTTTTGCAAAGGGTGACAAGCTCAATGAGGATTTCAATGATTGATGGGTTTTTAGGCTACAATCATATTTCTATGTTGCCAGAAGATAGAGAGAAGACAACATTTACCACTCCCTAGGGTACTTTCATGTATGCCAAGATGCCATTCAGCCTTATGAATGTAGGGGAAACTTTCTAGCATTCAATGGACGTTGCATTTATTAGGGAGAAAGACAAGTTTGTGGTTATCTATCTGGATGATATTACAATGTTTTTGATGACTGATCAAGAGAATTACCAACATCTGAAGAATTTTTTTTTTAAGTTCAAAAAGTATGGTTTGTCCCTAAATCCCCAAAATTCTCTTTTTTCCATGAAGGAGGGTAATATGCTAGGACACATTGTCTCAGTTGAGGGTGTAAAGATTGACCCCAATAGGGTAGAGGCTATCAAAAATATTTCTATTCCAAGGTCTAAGAAAGAAATTTAGGTAAAATAATTTTTTTGAGGAGATTTATATCTAACTTTGTTGAGTTAGTGAAATGAATCATTTCCATGTTGAGAAAAGGAAATGAAGTCAAGTGGACACTAGAAGCTAGGATTTATTTTGAGAAAATAAAGAAAGCATTGGCTGATGCCCCTGTTCTGATAAGTCCTAATTACTCAAAGGAATTTATTATTTTTTCCTTTGCCTCAAATGATACACTAGTTTCTATCCTTCTTTAAAAGAATTCAGATGGTATGGAGCAACCTATTTCCTTTTTTAGTAGGGCCTTGAGATATGCTGAATTCAAGTATGATATAATGGAGAAGCAATCTTATGCTTTAGTCAAAGCTCTTAAGGATTTTAGAGTGTATTTTCTTCATTGAAAAATCCTTGCTTATGTTCCCTCAAGTTCTGTTAAAGAAATTCTGATTCATCTTGATATTGATGGGAAAAGTAGCAAGTGGATTGCTAAGATTTTAGAGTTTGATCTAGAGGTGAAGCTCACTAAGCTGGTAAAAGTTCAAGGATTGGCTAGGTTTCTATCTAAATCAAATTGTAAGGAATTATGAGTGAATTTTATGGGCACTAAATCTGTAAATCAACAGTCTAAAATTTAGAACAACAACCTGCAAATTAATTCAAAGTTAGAAGAATGCAGCTTGTACAAGGACATCATATATTTCTTACAGAGTTTGCAGCCTCCTGCTGGACTTGAGAAGACTAAGGTAAGAGCTCTTAATCTTAAGGAAGTCAATTATTGTATTGTTGATCATATTTTATATTGGAAGGATTCTATTAACATGTTTAGATCCTGAGGAAGAAAAAAAAATATGACTGAATTTCATGGGAGTTTATGTGGATGTCATCACTTATGGAGAACCAAAACATACAAGATAATCAAATATGGGTATTTTTGGCCTAAATTTTTCATTGATGTGTATGAAAAGATCAGAACATGTGACAAATGCCAAAAATTCTCAGGTAAAAAACAACTCAAGTCTTTGCCTTTGAAACCAATTTTGGTATCTGGTCCTTTCTAGTAGTGAGGATTAGTTTTTATTGGAGAAATTAATCCATATTCAAGTGGTCAACACCATTGGATTCCGACTGCTATAGATTACTTTACTAAATGGATATAATTCATTCCTACCACGAATGCAACACACAAAGTAATCATTGGTTTCTTAGAGGATATTCTGTCAAGATTTGGTTTCCCAAATACAATTGTCACTGATAATGCATCAACCTTCAAAGCTGAGCCTCTGGTGAATTTTTGTATAAAATTTAGCATTCATATTAACCATTCCACTCCATATTACCCTCAAGGTAATGGATTAACAGAGTCCTCTAACAAAATATTAGTGAAGATTATAAAAAATTTGCTAGAAGACAATAAGAATTCATGGGATTCTAAGTTGAATTTTTCTCTCTGGGAAGACAAAGTAACAACTAAGAGGTCAATTGGTACCACACAATTCCAATTGGTTTATGGAATAGAAGTTGTTTTCCCTGCATATATAGCTTTACCTGTGGAAAAATTTCCTCAAGATCAAGAAGTGGAACCAGATGCCATGGTCAGAAGGATGCATCAACTTGTGGAAGTGTAGCAAAACAAAGAGAAGTTGTTTGATAAATCACAAATTAGTTAACAAAAAATTAAATAAGTGTTTGAAAAGAAGGTGAAGAAACAAAATTTTCAGCTTGGAGACCTGGTGCTCAAGTGGGATTCTCAGAGACAAGATAAACGAAAACATGGTAAATTTGAAGCTCTTTGGGTTGGTATTTTTAAAACTTCTGAGGTCATGCACAATAATACTTTTAAGCTGCAGAATTTGGAGGGAGATGAAATTTTTGGTGGCCTAGTCAATGGGCATTTTCTCAAAAAATACTTTTACTAAAGAAATGGGTGGCTTTATTTCATTGTAAATACCAATGTGTTAGTTAGTTTTGGTTTATTTTAAATAATGACTCCTTGCCCAATGGATAAGGCACTGGAATTGCAAATGTTCTTGGAGCCTCATAGGGAGGTCTCCATCCCTTGTGGAGCTAGATGTTAGCACATAGGATGTATAAGAGTCGAAATTTTTCAATTTTTTAAAATTTGTTAGTTTAGTCACTGAAGGAGACCATTAGTCTTTGTCATTCATGTGGTTATTCCTCCTTGTATGATTCATTTCATTAATCTTGTAGGATTGAGTTATAGGGTCATGTTATCAAGGTTTTGAGTCATGTTTATGTCAAAAAAATCATGATTTGACTATCTCTAAATTCATGAAAGCTGATTAGAGTCCATTTAGGAAGGTCTTGGTTTGATGATGGTGGTTTTCATCATTAGAAAAAAGGGAAAGTATTGGTCATATCATTTAGTTCAAAGGTCATGATCATCAAAGTGTTATGTCCCAAAAAGGTGTACAAAGGATTTTCATGTCAAATATGAATGTTTGGGAGTCACGTCTTGTGTCAAATCAATGTCTTTCCAACTCTCCTAAAAGTTTGCAGCAAATCAAGAAAGTAGATCCTGCACTAAATCACATATCATCATGTTTTGGAAACGTGGCAGTTGGTTTTTCTTATTTTCAACGCCATCTCTTCATCAAACATCTCCAAAGGGTCAATTTAAAAAGAAGGTTTTATCATTTCTTATCTTCATTTCCTTTTTAAAAGAATGCGGTGTAGACTGGTTCAGCTCACTGCAAACTGTAATTGCGTTGGAGATTGATTGTTGCTGCAGAATCCTAACGTTGTGAACCCTCTGTAGCGGATTGATGGTGGATTAAAAACATTAAAGAATAATTGGTTTGGGTTTTATGAAAACAAGGAGCCATCCCTATATACATGTAATCTGATTGATGTTTAAATTCCACTACCTGAAGATCGATTACAATCAAACCCTAAATTGCTGCAAACTATTTTATATCATTGGCATTGCAAACTCCTTTACTTGGTTAGCTTCCACAATCCTTGTATCTTAAACATCTATTCAGACCCAAGATTCTTTTCTTCATGTCAAATATCAATTGCAACCTTTTTTTACAACCATAACCCAATATGATGCAAATTCATGTTAGTGCTACGAATTGTATTCATTGTATGTGCTCGGAATTGAATGCACTACGAACCCTCTATTTTTTCAACTGATAAAACCCTTGTTTATTTTGTTTTCACCTAGGTCCGAAAATATCATCTCATTCAAAATTGTTTTCCTTTCCATACCTATGAATTTGCAAACCCTTTGACTAAAACCGTAGTCTAAAATCTATTTGTTGCAAACTTCATCTGCGCACTACAAACTGAGAAATTGCATTGCAATTTTTTTGTTTTATGTAGTTTCCCTGAATTTAGTCTGTTTGAATTTAGCATAACTCTTTTTGTAGCAAACCCTATTTTTTCAAGTATCAAGCAGTCAAACCTTAATTTATCAGTTTTCATCATATAATCTAGTAGCAACTATTATCAGAGGAGGGGGAGGGTATGACTAGGCTGTCATGCACAGTCAACAAGGGAAGAATATTCATAAAGGAGGATATATTGTGAGGGTTGATCCCCATGACCTGCAACTAATAAAATTAGACCCATTTTTTAAAGAAGCATTTCAGAGAGTGGGTTGCTTGGATTTTTGTGAGAATATGTAGAGAGGACATCTTGAGATTGCCAAGAAGTTTGCATTGAATTTCAATGGGAAAAAGACTAAAGTTGGTACACTGGAGTTTGAGGTTTCAGAACAATCTATTTCTACAGCCACAAAGATACCAGTTCATGGAGAAAGTTGGTTTAAGGCCATGACCTTGAATTCTTCATTTTCTAAGGAATTCTTAAAACCTGAATATCAAGAATATAACCTATTCAAGGCAGTGCCAAGAAATCACATGCTAGAGTATTTTGATAAAATTCTTAGAGTTATTCAGAGGTATTTTACTTGTGAAGGTAGGTTTAATATGGTATATCAATACCATATTAGACTATTAATGCACTTTACTAGAGAAGAGCCCTTGAATCTACCCTTCTATTTGTTCAGAAGCATTGGGAAGATGTAACGGACCCAACATTTCATACGACAGTAAGCCTCTCTTAACAAGTGCATGATTTTTTTTTTCTTAAACTATAATAATCAAAGAGAGACAATTTATTGAGTTTGCTACTTGCTCAAAGGTTTAGAGGAATGAATAAGGTTATAAAATAATGGTGGATCTATAAGTAACTATGATGTAAATCAAATAATTTTAGGTGGAAAAGAAACAATTGATTATTGTGAAGGTTTCTAATATTAGAGCTCAAGTGATTAGAGTAAACTGCCTTAGAAATCATATCAAACTCCCTTAGAAATTATAACCAATATATATATATATATATATATATATATATATATATATATAGTGATAGTCCTTAATCTTGGTTTGATGGTTGTATGCATAGTCCCTTTTTATATTCCTTCTTAATTCTAGTAAAGGGAGGGGTGAGTGAGTTGAAAGGAATATAGTTAAGTATGAGTAATTGTAGCTACAACTCAAGGGATCCTTAGCCACCTATAGCTACTCGCCTTTGTTAATTAATAAAATTAAATGTCCTACAATATATCATCTACCTAATAATGTATTCAAATTTCTTTAACCTCATCCTATTCCAAAATTTAAATAAAATGCTGAAAGAGACAAGAAATCCAGGGTTAGGAATCATTATAAATTCGTGTAACATGGATCTCCATATCTAAGCTTAAAACCTATAAAGTGAAAAGTAATGATAACAATATAATTAACATACCAAAGTTTACACACACTGATGTAGTACTTGCCTTATTGAACATCAAGCTAACATACAAATTCCAAAAAAATGAAATGCTTTCCTTTAATAATTAGAAAACCAACAACATATAAAACACTAAAATGATAATTCCTTCTATCCTAAGGAGACTCATATATTCTCAATAGCAAATAAGTATTGTATAACCAGAAAGGTATTTTAATTCAACTTAGAGCGAACTTCCCGGCATTTGGGTCATTGGTGGTCTTACCAAAATCAAGCTTAATCAAGGATATTTTTTATTATGTTCATCATAAATAACTGATAATAAAATAAATATAATATTATTTTAGAATGAAATGGAAATGAAATTCAAGCAGTTCATAAAATCTGGATTATAAATTTTATACATTTTTAACATGAATTGGACACAAGATGGTTGTTTTGTTTTCCAAGTGAAAATGTAAGTACGATGGAAGGAGAGATAACGACAGTAGTTAGTGGGTCTTCTACCTCTCAGGTGGCTTTTCCATTTGTGACTCTGTATGTCCAGTAAATAAAAGCTAAGAGATGGGCAACAATAAGAGCAACCACCAATGTTTTGCTGTCTTTTAATTAAGAACATATTCAACGTTGTATGTCAATAAACATATAATAAAATATATAATGTGATGATAGTCTGTTGGCGACGGAAGTCACTCCTGGACTGCTAGCAGGAGCAGAGCCCGACGCCCATCAGTTTAATGTCACGATTTGCTTTAAAGAGGTGATCAAATGGAGGAAAACTCGAGGAGATATCACTCTAACTCAGGGACTGAGTTTGGTATGTAAGAGACAAAAGAGGTCTTGATCCAACTTCAGCCAGTGGGTTGATAAAAGGGTGAGTAGGTGGAAGACTTAGTGAGGAAAGTGAACAAACAGCTTTGGACAACAGGCTTACGACTATTTGCAGAAGAAAGACACTGAATGCAAGATCCGCTTGGTTCAGGGTCTAAAGAAACCGAGGAGGACTTGACTGGATCCTCCAATTCCAAGTCGCTCAGCGCTGGGAAAATCACAAGAACTGGCTAGAAATATTATAACTGCTACAGTGATCCTACCAACATCATCCTATAACAGCTATAGCTCGACTGGATCCTCCAATTCCGAGCGATTCTAACACAGTGGAACAAAGATGTAAAGAAACTGGCATTCATCAGGCAAGAAGTCTCAAGAGTGCATACATAACCAGAGTATCAGTGCTTCATTAAAGATTTACAACCGGGAGCTTAGCTCAACCATCCATAGATACAAAAATGGCGAAAACGCCTACATATACTCAAACTAACAACAGCAACAAAATCGAGATGTAGCATTGAAAGCTTTGCGTCTGCATGGCTTCTGACAACACGGAGTTGCAATCTTTGAATGGTCATGCAACTTATGGCAGACGCAATCGATCTTCTGACAGTTTCTTCGGCGACTCGACGTGCCTTTAATTCATTGCAGGACCTTCCCATTATGGCGGAGACGATGTCTAACCACCATCAACCACTTCAATAACTGCTTTTTGGGATTGAGGACGATCTGGCCAACTCAGCACCTTGGGATAAGGAAGGCTTCTCGTGCTGCCACCTAGGATAATTGAAGGGCTTCGTGGAGAGGCATGGTGGCCAACGCGGAGAATGGGGCGCATGGAAAAAAGGGGGGGGATGGCGTCAGATCATGAGGACGTGGAAGAGGAGTGGTGAGGTGTGAGGAGGGTGATAGAGTATGGTTCATGGTGAAAGACCTCGGGAGGGAAGAGGGAAGGTGAGAGATAACGAACTCACCTTTTGGTGAGGGGCTGACGTGAGGGACACATGGCGAGCGGTGAGTGGACGACGAGAGGGAGGAGGGGACCATGTGGACCAAAGAGGGGGGTGGAAGAGTGACACACAGCAACATGAGAAAGGTGGAAAGGAGGACGACATGATGAGAGAAGGGCCCACGCCAGTTAAACCCAGAGTGGCTGAGTAGGACGAGGCTGTCCAAGCACCGTTGATTCGGGCGCTGAAATCTCGGCCGTCGAAAGCTGCTCTGTCAATTCCGGACCCCCCCCCCCCTCCGCTTAAAGGTAGAAAGGCATGGGGGGTCCGTAATGGTCTTCATCTCCATTGATCCAGGCACGCCAATCTGGACCATTGG
>ML778268.1:557789-582966 GCA_009831015.1 Picea engelmannii | reverse complement strand
ACCAAATTGGCCACCCATTCAGAATATCTCAAGGGGACAATGATCTGGGCATCCAACAACTTCTTTACCTCTTTCTCCATGACAGGCAACAACATGGGATTTATCTGTCTCAGCTTCTGCTTGAATGGCTTAGCCTCCTCTTTTATTGGGATCTTGTGCTCGATGACTGATGTGTCATACGTTTTGAGGTCTTTGTAGGTCCATGCAAGCACATCAACAAACTGCTTCAGCAACTTGATATATTCGATCCTCTACCCCTCGGTCAAACTTCTTGACAGCTTGACAAACTTTGGCTCCTCAGGTGTGCCTATGTTGCATTCAGCTATGTCATCATCATCATCACCTGAAACCTTACCCTTTACTGCCACATCATTCCCGTCGAACAATCTTTCTAATGGGATCAGTCCTCTCGAAATGTGATTGCCCGGTAGCTGAATGATCTGGTGATCGGCAATCCTATTCACAAATTCCTCAAGGTGATGGTCGTCTTCCTCTTCAGGATCCTCATCTATGTGCATTGTGGAAAAGTCATCAATGGACTGGAGAAATTTCTCAATTTCTCGATCATCTTCAAACACCCTCCAGTGTTTGACATTGTCTGGTATAGAAGGTTTGTATTTTATTTCCACATCAGACCTGGTAGAGGGCAGTGTGGGAACTTCGAACACACTAGCTGTGAAAGCTAAACAATCTGTCGAGGCATTTTCCTCCCTTGGAATGTAGGAAATGTTAAAGGCCAGGAAGGAATCCTCAACAAGATCCCATACCTCGTTCCTGTAATTCCTCAGCCGAGGATGCTTAGTCTGATAAACATTTTTACCTGCTGGACAATTAGTTCTGCATCACCAAACACATCCATCTCCTTGATTTCCATTTCTTTTGCAGCTCTTAATCCTAGAACCAGAGCTTCATACTCTACCACGTTATTGGTGACCTGGAATTCCAGCCTGTATGACAGAGAGATGGTCTCATGACAAGGTGATATAAATATCACTCCGACACCGGCACCCATACTGGAGGAAGCTCCATCAAAGAACATCTTCCAAACAGAGGAAGTTGAAGGGGAGGTCTCTTGATTGAGGATGGGCTACTTTCTGATCTGCAAAGAAGCTTTAGGGGTGTGGGTGAGCTGTAGTAAACTGGAGCCTAAATCGGTGTCCAAGGCATAGATGGGATGATTGGTAGGGTTGGCCTCATCACTGACAATGTAGGCTAGCTGGGCTTCTCTGTATAATCTTCTATGTTCCCCCCCAAAGACTGGAACGGTGGCATATGTGAGGTCCATTTGTAATGTTCCTCCAAGTCTCTTTATCCAGGATCTTGACAACATCATGCCAAACTTAGGGGGGACATCGGCTACCACAATATCCATGACCATACTCTTCATGGGTAGCTGAAACAAAGAAACTGCTAGGTCCTTAATTATTCCCAAACATTGAACCCTCCCGGAGTCAAACGAATAGAGGTCATAATAGGCTCGGGTGACTTCCAGTCCTAATTCTTCCATGACGGCTTTGGGCATGAGGTTGTGCGAGGCCCCTGAGTCCATAAGGCAGTTATGCAGTACCTTGTCATGTATGTTCAGGGAGGTGTAGAAGGGAGGGGATGAATCATCTCTGTCTTCTACCATGGGACCTAGGACAACTGTGGGCCTTTCATCTTGGAGGTTTATAGAGTCCGTGAGGGGGTATGAGGCTTCGGACTTTAACAGCTCAGAGAAGCATTTTTTGAATTCCCCATGTTTAATAAGCTCAGTAAGTGGCACATGAATTCTTACTTTTTGAATTTCATGTTCGAAATTGAAAGAAGACATAGGATTTGGGATTTCTCTAATTTCAGGAACATGATTATGGACAATGGGGGAGAGGGTTTGAGCCTTCTTACCTCTATCTGCTACTTCATTAGCAGGTTTCTCTGTTCTGGTGGATGGCTCAGGAACATCAGGTGCTGCTGCTCTTTTGTCGGACCTCAGGTTGTACCTGCCTCGACCGCCACCAGCTTTGTCTCCTTTGCTCAATTCGTTCAGCTGACCATCCATGAGAGACTCTTCATATGCTGATTGGGTCAGATGAGGGAAAGGGGGAGTGATTTCTACACTGTGGATTTTATGCTCAGGCTCGTCTGCTTCCGCTTCTTCTTCATCAGCCACAAAATTGTTCTGGAAGGGAGCCTGAATTTTTTGGTCATCTCTGTCTCTTTCCTTCTCTCTGTGCATGGTTGGAGGAGCAAAATTATTTGTTCTTCTGAAACCTCCTCTATTCTCAGTGGTCTGAGGGCCCTTATACATTTGTTTCCTTTCCACCTTCAATCTCTCCACCTCTTCTTTAAGGAGGTTCATAACTCGGGTCAACTCATTTACTTGAGTGTGGGGTAGTGATGTGCCAGAAGTTGAGGCTTCCGAATTTTCTTTTCTTTTGTCTGTGTTGGCCTGGCTTCTTAGTCTGTCAGCTGCCAGTATGTTGGATTCCACCTCTACAGCTGCATCTTTCATCTGATCCAAAGAGGTGGCTCTTCTTTCTCTTAACATGAGACAGAAATCAGGGTCAAATGCACCAGCATAGGAAATTTGAGCAGAGGCCTCTGAGGGCTTAATCTCTGCAGGAATCTTTTTGTACATTTTATTAAAACTTTTGGAGAAGTCTGAGACAGACTCTCCTTGCATCTTCCTCAGATACCCAAACTCTGTCATATAATACATATAATCTTTTCTGTCTCCCCACTGCCTCAGGAAAACATTATCCAAGGCTTCAATGCCAGCAATAGATCCAGGGGCTAGTCCCCGGAACCATTTCCTCACCTCCCCATCCAGGCTCTGGACAAAGACTCTCATCCAGACATATTCACTCTCGATATTCAAGTTGTCTCCATAGCTGTAAAAGGCAGCTAGGTGCTCTTCAGCAGTTACATCTCCCTCCCCACTGAACTTGGGCATGCATTTCAAATAGTCTCCAGCAGGGAGAGGATTCAGAGGCTGGGGTAGAATCAAAGGAGCATATCTAGCAGCGACTATGGCGTCCATTCTGTTTGGAGGGGGATTAGCACCAGCCATAGGGATATAATGTAGAGGAGAAATCGGAGGAGAAGGAGTACGAACAGGTGATGTCGGAACAAAGATCCTTGGAGGAGACAACGGAGAAAACAGAGAGAAAGGCAAGGGACCTGAGTGTGCAGACGCTTTTCTCTGTGCAACAGTAGTAAAAAAAGGAGGGGTGGTAAAACCTTCAGAAGTTAGAGGTCTGTGATAAGGCAAGACCTCCAGGAAGGAGGGAGTGACAAGGATTTCTCTTTCTAATCCCAGATCAGGAGGAGAAAACTCAGCAGGAACACTCCCGAAATTTAGAGAATGGGGGACTTCGGAAGAAGGACGACTAGGAAGCTTCGAATAAGAAAATGGAGTTCTCACAGAAGGGGAGGGCGTATTACCTGTTTTAGTGATGGAAACTTCTCTCGCAGAGCTCTTTCCCTTTCTGCGCACTGCTTCCACGTCAGCTTCTGGTGTAGCTAAAGGCAAGTGTGGGTTAGACCTCGTGTGTCTACCTTTCAAGCCACAGTTGATAGTGCGGGTTCTCCTCAGCGGAGTCGTCACAATGGAGTCGCCAGGTGCACAGTAGCAATCTTCAAGTTCTGATATCTGATGCATCTTCAGAATCAGTTGATCTTTGTCGTTCAATCCCGAGGAAAATATTCAACTTCGTCCCCGACAACGGCACCAAAAATGCTGGCGACGGAAGTCACTCCTGGACTGCTAGCAGGAGCAGAGCCCGACACCCATCAGTTTAATGTCACGATTTTCTTTAAAGATGTGATAAAATGGAGGAAAACTTGAGGAGATATCACTCTAACTCAGGGACTGAGTCTGGTATGTAAGAGACAAAGGAGGTCTTGATCCAACTTCAGCCAATGGGTTGATAAAAGGGTGAGTAGGTGGAAGACTTAGTGAGAAAAGTGAACAAACAACTTTGGACAACAGGCTTACGGGTATTTGCAGAAGAAAGACACTGAATGCAATATCCGCTTGGTTCAGGGTCTAAAGAAACTGAGGAGGACTTGACTGGATCCTCCAATTCCAAGTCGCTCAGCACTGGGAAAATCACAAGAGCTGGCTAGAAATATTATAACTGCTACAATGATCCTACCAACATCATCCTATAACAGCTATAGCTCGACTGGATCCTCCAATTCCGAGCGATTCTAACACAGTGGAACAAAGATGTAAAGAAACTGGCATTCATCAGGCAAGAAGTCTCAAGAGTGCATACATAACCAGAGTATCAGTGCTTCATTAAAGATTTACAACCGAGAGCTTAGCTCAACCATCCATAGATACAAAAATGGCGAACACGCCTACATATACTCAAACTAACAACAACAACAAAATCGAGACGTAGCATTGAAAGCTTTGCGTCTGCATGGCTTCTGACAACACGGAGCTGCAATCTTTGAATGGTCGTGCAACTTATGGCAGATGCAATCGATCTTCTGACAGTTTCTTCGGCGACTCAACGTGCCTTTAATTCATTGCAGGACCTTCCCATTATGGTGGAGATGATGTCTAACCACCATCAACCACTTCAATAACTGCTTCTTGGGATTGAGGACGATCTGGCCAACTCAACACCTTGGGATAAGGAAGGCTTCTTGCGCTGCCACCTAGGATAACTGAAGGGCTTGGTGGAGAGGCATGGAGGCCAATGCGGAGAACGAGGCGCATGGAAAAAAGGGGGGGGATGGCGTCAGATCATGAGGACGTGGAAGAGGAGTGGTGAGGTGTGAGGAGGGTGACAGAGGATGGTTCATGGTGAAAGACCTCGGGAGGGAAGAGGGAAGGCGAGAGATAACGAACTCGCCTTTTGGTGAGGGGCCGACGTGAGGGA
This sequence comes from Picea engelmannii, assembly GCA_009831015.1. Classification (NCBI taxonomy): domain Eukaryota; kingdom Viridiplantae; phylum Streptophyta; class Pinopsida; order Pinales; family Pinaceae; genus Picea; species Picea engelmannii. The sequence continues at coordinate 578,092 of ML778268.1, read as the reverse complement.
CACATGGCGAGCGGCGAGTGGACGATGAGAGGGAGGAGGGGACCATGTGGACCAAAGAGGGGGGTGGAAGAGTGACACACGACAACATGAGAAAGATGGAAAGGAGGACGACATGATGAGAGAAGGGTCCACACCAGTTAAACCCAGAGTGGCTGAGTAGGACGAGGCTGTCCAAGCACTGTTGATTCGGGTGCTGAAATCTCAGCCGTCGAAAGATGCTCTGTCGATTCCGGACCCCCCCCTCCGCTTAAAGGTAGAAAGGTAGGGGGGGTCCGGAATGGTCTTCATCGTCGTTGATCCGGGCGCGCCAATCTGGACCGTTGGAGAGTTGTGCCCGCGATTCTGGACCCCCCCCCGCTTAAAGGTCGGAAGGCAGGGGGGTCCGAAATTTGCTGTGCGTCGTTGATCTGGGCGTGCAAATCCCATCCGTCCAAAATTAATTCTTGTTTAACACAGACTCATTACGCCCAATACTTAGGACAAGTGGGTTTTAACCTATTCCTTTGCAATTTGACCCCTTTGCAAGAAATATCCCTAACACAGTCAATAAAAATATAATCAATTTTGTCTTTTTATTGCTGGCTACAATAAAAATATAATCAATTCAATCTAGAAATTCTTGCTGACACCCAAAATAAAACAATACATCGTTTGAATGGGCAGACTAAAACAAGAAAAGCTGTCAACCAGTGACCACAGTCTCATTTCGTCTTCGAATAAAAATGAGCAAAGGTAAAAAAGCAGAGAACGCTGCTGCCAAAAGGAGATAAGGAAGCTGTCGACAATGGGGTTTATCAACGAGCATAGAGGTAGATTGTAAGGGAGTAAAGAAGGCACTAGGCAAGAAGTACTGAGTTAAAACATACGCACTCAAAAAAACAAAAAAATGCAGAACGATGGATTCGGCAATGACTGTGTGCAAAAAAAAAAAAATGTCAATCACCCAGTACACCATCAAATGCGGTCTTTAAGAAAAAGGGAAATTTGTTGGCTAGCTCCCAGGCAACGTGGTGTCTCTAAGGGTGGCCGTTTTCTGAGAAGATGGAAACAAAATTCTATCTAAGGAAAGGGAAAATCGCCAGTTGACTCCTAGGCATGAACGTGCAATTGAAAATAGTCCCAGTAAATACCCTTACCTTTTGTTTAACTGGGAATTAATGCATGCATATGCCAGTCAAAAATTCCTATTCCCAACAGGCATCTCTCTATAGAAGAAACATCTTCAAGAATTCAAGCCAAAAATACTCACAGAGAGAAAAGGAAATCCTTAGCACCGTCATCACTCGATACTTAAAACGTAGAGGAATCAGAGATAAGGATTAATCATTTTGAATTTCAGGCATGAGAAAAAAAATCACAGCTTAGAAGATGACGCAGATGGGGATGGTTAAATTATTTTCAATAATTTATAAATATAACAATCACAGGCCAAGAAAGATTAAAATTTTCTGACAGGAATAACAAAACCTTTTTTTGTTTTTCATTTCCAGCATACAAAATGTAAGGACGTAGTCAGGGATAGTTAGAACATTTTTCCAAATGACAGGGACATGGAACTTAAGGATCACCAGCCCAACCTATCCTTATCAAAAGGGATAATCTCGCTGTTCTCCATAGTAGTTATTGGCCTTAAAATAAAAAAATCAATGACCAACAAATAGCATAAATGCGATCGTTGTTAAGGTAGGAGTAAAAGAATAACTCAACCATTGATAACTATCAACCTAAAATCTGTCCAAGCAACAAACAAATAATCGTCGAATTCAAAAGAGTAAAATGCTGTCAAGGTATGAAATATTGCAGATGTAGAAATTTAGAAGACGCAGAGATAACAAAAAATCATAGTCTCTCAACTCCTAAAGGCGCAATAACAACAATCAACCAAGGACTAAGACAAAGGTAGAAGGCTAAAGGTTTGCGTTCGCTTCACCATCCTCGCACAGAAAAGCAGGGCGTTGAGATCCATAGGTCTTTTAACGCTAAGGCGATGACCATAGATCAGGCTCCCGGCCGACTGCTCAGGCGAGGACTGGTGAGCTAGGGATTAAGGATAACAACCTCATGGTCACAACCAACACAAAGGGTGGTCACGACATGTGGGAAGACAAAGGTCACGTAAATCAATCAACCAATCATTCAGCCAGGCTATAAAAATTTCAGTCATGAAACTAGAAAATCAGTTTACCTACCCCATACACATGCAGATCTAAAACATACCTCCTACAACATTCTATCATTCAACTGAAAAATCATACCGTTGCCTATTCACCTACTCCAAGTGTCATCCACGCACTTCATGCAACTCCTGCTCGCTAACCGTCGAGACTACACCGATACCTCCCAACCAACACTAGGGGTACTCTTCTTCCCCCTTAGCCCCCTGAGCTGCAAAGGAGCCACACACACTATCTCGAGGTTTCGTCTAGCTCCCAGCTCGCCTCGCAAGGCCGAGATACCACTCCTCTCTAAGCAGGGTATCCCAACTCCCACAAGTAAATCAGTCAAGTTGATATTCCTACAACGTAACGTTACACAAACAGAAGATGATCCTTTCTCCTTCTCCTCCCTTTCTTTTATAGAGTTTCGAACTTCCTTTCTTTCCTAAAATCTCATTTAATTAAATTTTTAAAAATAAATTCCAAAAATTTCCTCTTCGTACAAGTGTCCCCCATCCCCTACATTCCTCCATAAATTAATTTCTTTAATTAAGTAATTATCCTTATTTCCCTCACCCACCTAGAGTTATTCCTAGAATCACTCCTAGGTGTCCCTAGATTCCCTTACATGTTTTAAAGGCTTTCCCTATTATGAAATTGCTAATTCAGTTTAAAATTAGAAAGCTCTTAAATGTGGATTTTTTACTAAGTTGACTTCCTGCTTTTTCTCTTAAGTTCCCCTTTTTCCTTTTTATGTTACCTCCTTTCCCTAGTTTCCTATTTTTTTGATTTTGCCTCCTTCCCCTTTTACTTAGAACTCAAAAAGGCAGGTGTGGAATATAACCCCTTTTCCCTTTTATCATTAATTTAGTATCTTTTAAATTATCAAATGATAAAATAATCAATTCCCTCTTTACTTTTTATACCCACAGATTTTATTTCTTATGAATAATTTAATTTCTTACTCCCTTCATGTTACAAAATTTTATGAAGACCATAATTATTACTTAAGTGGTTTTTATTTTAAATTTTATTATTTTATTTTATTTTATCGTTTTTTTTTTTTAATTATTATATTTTTTTCTTAAAGGTATACAAAATTTTACCCCTAGCGAAATTTTAGACTTAGTACTTAGATTTTGTACTGGGCGACATTTAATTAGGGAAATTGTTTTAAAATTTCTTAACTTGTTATTTTCCTTAGGACCATCTAGGTTCATCCCTCTATCATCATCAATGCGACGTGCCCTTCAAGACACACTAGGTGCTCCAAGGGTGCCACTCACCTCATCTGTTCCTTTGCGCGATGTGCCCTTCAGGATGCACTACGTGCTCCAAGGGTGCCACTCGCCTCTTGATTGGTAGACATCAATAACCCCTGAAGTCAACACTCCACTAGGTGAACTTGTGGGAGACTAAGGGCTTCTAAGGAATAAGGCCCCCACCTTATTGCACGCCCCTTAGAATCATCGTGAGCGACTGTCGCAGTCTTCCCTCACGACATCGTGGGTCCTCTCGAACTAGGCAATCGTTAACCTACAATTCGAGCCACGACAGGAGTGCTAGTAGGCTGTGGCAGGGCTGCTGTCCACACCTCTCCCTCAACATTTCTGGTAGTCATGTGCGACCCCTTTACTCCATATGTGAGTTTGGTTGGCAAGCTATCGTCAGCCTGCATCATCAACAAATCATGTCAGAACATATCCATATCATCTCATCTAGTCAGATGCACTAATATCACAGCAAAACAATCAAACCCCAATGGCACACTCCCTGACTCGATACGGAGTCCAAGGGGTTCGATTGATGCCTCTGCATCCTCAAGGTCCAAAACCCTGCACACTCAGTAAAACCGAGTCAATAGCACCTGTTATGTCAATGTAGTAAAACAACATGTCATCTACCCATAACACATCATAATCAAAGTCAAATGTTTTAATAGCATAGTAATCCAGATCAGTTGCAAGCAAGTGTCCTCAAAGAATAAGTTCGCTCAGTGTGCTAGAGCGGGATGTTACATACACCTCCTCTTGGTCTAAACTTCGTCCCAAAGTTTCACAGTATAAATGCCAAAATAAGTGTATCACAATATCATATGTCTATCTATAAAACAAAAATGGAAAATGTTGGCACATATCATATGCGTCCTCTCAGGTCGCTGAGTGAGGACTATAATTGTCCCACTGGACCTTGACCTGATCTACCGTTCGACGTTGTAGCTGTCGAACGCGATGATCCAAAATGCGGATCGACTCAGATGTGACTTCCCCCTTGTCCAATACCTGCAAGGAAATCATGTCAATAACATGTGTAGGATCACTAATATAATGTCTCAAAACAAATACATGAAAAACATTATGCATACGCCTCAAGGAATCAAGAAAGGCTAGTTTATAGGCCACGAGCCCCTTTCTCTCCATAATATTGAAGGGTCCCACGGACCTAGGAGAGAGTTTAGCTCCCTTCCCAAACTTGATCAAACTCTTATGCGGTTTAACCCGCAAGAAGACTTGATCGCCGACCTCGTAACTACGGTCGAGATGGTGTGCATTGACATAACTCTTCTGTCGATCATGCGCTTCTTTAATCCTTTGTCTTATTGTTCAAATTTTATCCTCCATTTCTTGGATTGCTTCTGGTCCCACCAGGACCCTATCCTCAATTCTATCCCAACTCAAAGGCGTCTGACACGGCCGCTCGTAAAGAAACTCGAAAGTCACCATTTTAATGGTGCTCTGGTAACTGTTGTTGTAAGAGAACTCTACTAGAGGCAAGAATTCTTCCCAACACTTTTGTTGGTCCATCACGTACATGCGCAACATGTCCTCCAAGGTTTGGTTCATTTGTTCGGTCTACCCTTCAGTCTCTAGGTGATACCCAGTACTAAAGTTAAGTTGGGTTCCCAAGGCCTCTTGGAAACTCATCCAAAACCGTCCAATAAACACCGATCCTCGATCGGATATAATCCTCTTAGGCATGCCATGCAGCCTCACAATCTCACTGATGAAAACTCTAGCTATGTCAGATGCTTGATACGTCATATGCACATGAATAAAGTGGGAACTCTTTGTCAGAGTGTCTACTACTACTAAAATCGAGTTATGTCTCTTTACCGTCAGTGGCAATCCAACAATAAAATCCATCGAAATAACCTCCCATTTCAATTCCGGAAGGGCATGTGGTTGTAGTAATCCTACTGGGTGTCTATGTTCAACCTTTACCTGCTGACATTCTAGACATTTGGCCACATAGTTGACTATGTCAGCCTTCATTCCCTTCCAGAAGAATAAGGGTTTAAGGTCTTCCCTGATCTTCGTGACTCCTGGGTGAGCCATGTAAACTGCTCTATGAGCCTCGCTTAGGATCAACATCCTCAACTCATCATTTGGCAATACATAAATCCAACCTTTAAACCTCAATAAACCATCACTATCAAATGAAAATCCCTCAAATCGTGGTACCATCATTGTGTTTTGTCCAATAAAACCCTCGACCTCTTTGTACCAGTCATCGCCACGCTGTAAAGTTAGAATCTTTTCACGTAGATTCGTCTGAAGAGGCAACACCAAAAATATGCGTGGTCTCCGACTCAATGCATATGCCACTCGGTTCACTGTTCCTTTTATGTAAGTAATCTCGAAGTCGTATTGGCTAAGCAATTCCGACCAACGTCGCTGTCGTATGTTCAGGTCACCTTGCGTAAATATGTGTTGTAGTCCACAATGGTCAGTCTTTAGTTCAAATTTTTATCCAACAAGGTAGTGTCTCCAAACCTTCAAGGCATAAATGATGGCTAACAACTCCAAATCGTGCGTTGCGTAGTTCTCCTCATGCCTTCTCAGTTTCCTCGAGATGTAAGCAATCAATCGTCCGTCTTGCATCAAACTCCGCCTAAGCCTTCCTTGGATGTGTCAGTGCATACCAAGAAGTCTGCATCCATGTTAGGGACCTTTAGTATCGGTGCGGTTGTCAACAATTCCTTGAGCCTTCGAAATGCTTCTGCGCATTTCTTGGTCCAAACAAACTTCTTGTTCTTCTTCTGTAACTCCGCGATCGGATTTACTATCTTTGAAAATCCCTCGACGAACTGTCGATAGTATCCTGCTAAACCCATGAAGCTACGCACTTTTGGGACATTCGTCGGCGCAGGCCATTCCATGATAGCCTCGACCTTTGCTGGATCCATGACGATGCCTTCGCCGGAGATGACATGCCCTAAGTAGTGAATATTCGTTTGATAAAATGAGCATTTGGACAACTTCCCATATAATTTGTGCTCTCGCAAACACTGTAGTACCAAGCGCAAGTTCTTGTCATGCTCCTCCGTCGTATGAGAGTAAATCAAAATATCATCAATGAACACTTGGATGAACTTGTCCAAGTACTCACGGAACAACCTGTTCATCAAACTCATAAATACCCCTGGGGAATTTGTCAATCCAAATGGTAAAAAAGTAAACTCGTAATGTCAAAACCTCATCTTAAAGGAAGTCTTAGGGATGTCATCCTCCTTGATCAGTAATTGGTGATATCCTGATCACAAATCAATCTTAGAGAACACTGTCACACCCTTCATTTGATCGAACAGATCATCAATTCTCGGCAAGGGATACTGATTCTTGATCGTGGCCTTGTTCAGTTGATGGTAGTCAATGCAAAGCCTCCACGATCCATCCTTCTTTGATTTGAAAATAATAGGTGCACCCCACGGTGACACACTAGGACATATTAGTCCCAGGTCCAACAACTCCTTCAGTTGCATTTTCAACTCTTGTAACTCTGGGGTCGACATCCGATAAGGTGTTCTTGCTATCGGTTCAATCCCTGGTTTTAGGTCTATGGTAAATGCAAACTCCCTCTCCGGCATCATCCCAGGTAACTCCTCTGGAAATACGTCCACAAACTCTCTCACCACCAGAAGGTGTTCTAGACCTTCCACTACTCCCTTCTCGTTTAACGCAAGGATCACATAAATCTTGCACCCCTTGCGCATGCTCTTCCGAAGTTGCAAGGAAGAGATGACCGTTAGGGAAACTCCCTGGTTCTGACCTACAATCACACGTCTCTATCCCTCATCATCAACCAAGCTCAACCATTTCATCTTATAGTTGAGTATCGCCTCATGCGATTCCAACCAGTCCATACCAATCATGACGTCATAAAATCCTAAGATCATGACATACAGGTTAAGGATACATCTCATAACCTTTCCTCCAACCTTTTTTTTGGCTCCCAAAGCCATCTATACGAAGCTAAACTCATCTTGTTCAACTTCCTTTACCTTAATCCTTTTTAGCGCCACACCAGAAATGAAGCTCTCGGTAGCACCAGGATCTATCAAAATACTAAGGGTCTTGTCAGCGACGGTACCTGTCGTCTCGAGCACAGTCGACTGGTGCTCTGCCTGGCGATTATTCGTCGCTACATGAATCCGATGGTCCTTGCCCATATCTCCCACGGTAGTGGGTCCGGCTGATCCGGACGCTCTAGTCCTCTCCACAGGGCAGTCGCGCTGGTAGTGTGGCTCCCCACACGTCCAACATCCCTTCTTTGTCCTAGTAGTCTTGGTACCCGAAGTAGAAGATGATGGCCCACTGGCTTGGAACCCTGGTCTGTTCTGCTGAACAGGCCTAAACTACTATTGCTGTGGGTGACACTGCTACTGATGCTGTGGTCCCCGATAAGGTGTCTTCTACTGAGGCATTGGTTGCCGAGGTGTAGTGAAAGTGGATCCCCTCTAGAAGCCACGGTATCCCGACATATGTCCGGCTAGTGTCTGATGCTGCTGTGCTTTGGATGACACCTGCCCTACTGGTCTCGCTGGAGTCCTGGTCGGACCCCTGCTGATAAGCTCCTCCTCGGCTATGAGGGCCTTCTGGACGACATCATGAAAGGTTTAAGGCATAAAAATCCTAACCTTTGCATACAGGCTACCATTAAGGCCGAACATGAACCTGTTGACCTTAAGTTTCTCAGTGTTAAGGTGAAGAGCATACCAGAGCAGCTCCATAAAATGGGCCTCGTACTCGGGCACAGTACGACCTCCCTGTTGTAAGGCATTGAACTCATTGAGATGACACTCAATGAATTCCTCTGAAAGGTACCTCTCTCAGAACCATTCCTCGAATAGTTCCCATGACACGTCTTCGACAACCATGTTCAGCTACGGTTTGAGCGTCTTCCACCATAGGAGAGAACTCCCCTTCAGTTGAAATACCGCCATGCAGACCTTCATGTTGGAGGTATAATCACAAAGTGCGAAGCACATCACCATGTTCTCCAACCATGTCTCGATGACTGTGCCATCCGAGGCACCAAAGAACTCGAGAAATTTGACCTTCTCGAGTTCACGATGAATGCTACCAGTACCGACCGGAGCGTGTGGTGGAACCTCAGTGAGTGTCGATGCCTTGGCCTCGTCTCTGTCCAAACGACTGATTAGTTCCTCGGACATGTGATGAAAGGATCTCATCATTCCAACTACATCACCAACTGCTATCTGCTATTGTCCGAGAACCCGCTCATGTCCCTGGGAGTTAGACCCCTCGGGCATGGATGCTACTAGAGGCATCATGCCTCCTCCCCTAAAACCCCGTCGTCTGCCTCCATGACGTCCTCTAACCATGATTACTTGCATGCACACAAGTCAACTCGATCAACAACAATATAATCAATCATATCAATGAAATCCGTAGTGATCCCAAGTCGTGGGTTGAACCTAGCTCTGAGACCATATGTAACGAACCCAACGTTTCGTACGACAACAAGCCTCTCTTAACAAGTGTAGGATTTTTTTTTTTTAAACTATAAGAATCAAAGAGAGACAATTTATTGAGTTTGCTACTTGCTCAAAGGTTTAGAGGCATGAATAAAGTTATAAAATAATGGTGGATCTATACGTAACTATGAAGTAAATCAAATAATTTTAGGTGGAAAAGAAACAATTGATTATTGTGAAGGTTTCTAATATTAGAGCTCAAGTGATTAGAGTAAACTGCCTTAGAAATTATAACCAATATATATATAGTGATAGTCCTTAATCCTGGTTTGATGGTTGTATGCATAGTCCCTTTTTATATTCCTTCTTAATTCTAGTAAAGGGAGGGGTGAGTGAGTTGAAAGGAATATAGTTAAGTATGAGTAATTGTAGCTACAGTTCAAGGGATCCTTAGCCACCTATAGCTACTCGCCTTTGTTAATTAATAAAATTGAATGTCCTACAATATATCATCTACCTAATAATGTATTCAAACTTCTTTAGCCTCATCCTATTCCAAAATTTAAATAAAATGATGAAGGAGACAAGAAATCCAGGGTTAGGAACCATTATAAATTCATGTAACATGGATCTCCATATCTAAGCTTAAAACCTATAAAGTGAAAAGTAATGATAACAATATAATTAGCATACCAAAGTTTACACACACTTATGGAGTACTTGTCTTATTATTTTTTATTTTTTATTTGTACTGGGGGAATCGACAACTGGCAGTTCTCGTACTCCCATGACACGAGGTCGATCCTCGTCGGCTACTACTATAACCCAAGGTGCAACCACCCAGCCCGCAAGAATGGCGCACGAGTAAATCTGGGTGAGAATCGAACATGAGACTTCATTTTACAAATTTCCTTCCATTTACACGGAACTTGCCAATCCGTCTACACCCGTGCGGGCCTTGTCTTATTGAACATCAAGCTAACATACAAATTCCAAAAAAATGAAATTCTTTCCTTTAATAATTAGAAAACCAACAACATATAAAACACTAAAATGATAATTCCTTCTATCCTAATGAGATTCATATATTCTCAATAGAAAATAAGTATTGTATAACCAGAAAGGTATTTTAATTCAACTTAGAGTGAACTTCCCGACATTTGGGTCATTGGTGGTCTTACCACAATCAAGCTTAATCAAGGATATTTTGTATTATGGTCATCATAAATAACTGATAATAAAATAAATATAATATTATTTCAGAGTGAAATGGAAATGAAATTCAAGCAGTTCATAAAATCTGGATTATAAATTTTATACATTTTTAACATGAATTGGACACAAGATGGTTGTTTTGTTTTCCAAGTGAAAATGTAAGTACTATGGAAGGAGAGATAACGACTGCAGTTAGTGGGTCTTCCGCCTCTCAGGTGGCTTTTCCATTTGCGACTCTGTATGTCCAGTAAATAAAATCTAAGAGATGGGCAACAATAAGAGTGACCACCAATGTTTTGCTGTCTTTTAATTAAGAACATATTCAACGCTGTTTGTCAATAAACATATAATAAAATATATAATGTGATGACAGTCAACAAAAATATAATAAAAATATAATCAATGCTATCTTTTTATTGCTGGCTACAATAAAAATATAATCAATTCAATCTAGAAATTCTTGCTGACACCCAAAATAAAACAATACAACGTTTGAATGGGCGGACTAAAACAAGCAAAGCTATCAACCGGTGACCATAGTCTCATTTCGTCTTCGAATTAAAATGAGTAGATGTAAAAATGTAGAGAAGGAAGCTTTCGGCAATGGGGTTCGTTAACGAGGATGGAGGTAGCTCGTGAGGGAGTAAAGAAGGCGCTAGGAAAGAAGTCCCGAGTTAAAATAGACGCACTCAAAAAAATAAATGCAGAACGATGGATTCGACAATGATTATGTGCAAAAAAAAAAAAAATGTCAACCGCCTAGCACACCACCAAATGCGGTCTTTAAGAAAAAGGGAAAGTCATTGGTTAGCTCCCAGGCAACGTGGTGTCTCTAAGGGTGGCCATTCGCCCAGAAGATGGAAACGAAATGCTATCTAAGGAAAGGGAAAATCGCCAGTTGACTCCCAGGCATGAACGCACAATAAAAAACAGTCCCAGTAAATACCCTTACCTTTCATTTAACTGGGAATTAATGCATGCATATGCCAGTCAAAAATTCCTATTCCCAACAGACATCTCTCTATAGAATAAATGTCTTCAAGAATTCAAGCCAAAAACACTTGCAGAGAGAAAAGGAAATCGTTAGCACCGTCATCACCTGATACTTAAACATAGAGGAATCAGAGATAAGGATTAATCATTTTGAATTTCAGGCATGAGAAAAAAAATCACAGTCCAGAAAATAACGTAGACAAGGATCGTTAAATTATTTTCAATAATTTATAAATATAACAATCACAGGCCAAGAAAGATTAAATTTTTTTGACAGGAATAACATAACCTTTTTTTTTTTTTTCATTTCCAGCATACAAAATGTAAGGACACAATCGGGGATAGTTAGAAAGTTTTTCCAAACACCAGGGACATGGAACTTAAGGATCACCGACCCAACCTATCCTTATCAAAAGGGATAATCTCATTGTTCTCCATAGTAGTTATTGGCCTTCAAATAAAACATTCAATGACCAACAAATAGCATAAATGCGATCGTTGGTAAGGTAGGAGTAAAAGAATAACTGAACCATTGATAACTGTCAACCTAAAATCTGTCCAAGCAGCAAACAAATAATCGTCGAATTCACAAGAGTAAAATGCTATCAAGGTATGAAATATTGCAGAGGTAGAAATTTAGAAGACACAGAGATAACAAAAACGCATAGTCTCTCAACTCTAGAAGGCGTAATAACAACAATCATCCAAGGACTAAGACAGAGGTAGACGACTAAAGGTTCGCCTTCGCTTCACCATCCTTGCATAGAAAAGCAGTGCCTTGAGATTCATAGGTCTTTTAATGCTAAGGTGACGACCGTAGATCAGGCTCCTGGATGACTTGTCAGGCGAGGAATGGTGAGCTAGGGACAAAGGATAACAACCTCAAGGTCACAGTCAACGCACAGGGTGGTCATGACATGTGGGAAGACGAAAGTCACGAAAATCAATCAACCAATCATTCAGCTAGGCTATAAAAATTTCAGTCATGAAACTAGACAATTAGTTTACCTACCCCATACACATGCAAATCTAAAACATACCTCCTACAACATTCTATCATTCAACCGAAAAAGATTACCATTTCCTGTTCGCTTTCTCTGAGTGTCGTCCACACGCTCCGTGCAAATCCCGCTCGTCGACCGTCGAGACTACACCGGTACCTCCCAACCAATGGTAGGGGTACTCTTCTTCCCCATTATCCCCCTAAGCCGGAAAGGGGCCACACACACTATCCAGAGGTCTTGTCTATCTCCCAGCTCACCTCAGAAGGCTGAGCTACCACTCCTCTTCGAGCTGGGTATCCCAACTCCCACAAGTAAATCAGTCAAGTCGATATTCCTACAGCGTAACATTATGCAAACAGAAGATGATCCTTTCTCCTTCTCCTCCCTTTATTTTATAGAGTTTTGAACTTCCTTTCTTTCCTAAAATCTCATTTAATTAAAGTTTTAAAAATAAATTCCAAAAATTTCCTCTTAGTACAAGTGTCCCCCATCCCCTACATTCCTCCATAAATTAATTGCTTTAATTAATTAATTATCTTTATTTCCCTCACCCACCTAGAGTTACTCCTAGAATCACTCCTAGGTGTCCCTAGATTCCCTTACAGGTTTTAAAGGCTTTCCCTATTATGAAATTGCTAATTCAATTTAAAATTAGAAATCTCTTAAATGTGGATTCTTTACTAAGTTGACTTCCCGCCTTTTCCCTTAAGTTCCCCCTTTTCCTTTTTATGTTACCTCCTTTCCCTAGTTTCCTATTTTTTTGATTTTCCCTCCTTCCCCTTTTACTTAGAACTCAAAAAGGCAGGTGTGGAATATAACCCCTTTTCCCTTTTATCATTAATTTAGTATCTTTTAAATTATCAAATGATAAAATAATTAATTCCCTCTCTACTTTTTATATCCACATATTTTATTTCTTATGAATAATTTAATTTCTTACTCCCTTCATGTTACAAAATTTTATGAAGACCATAATTATTACTTAAGTGGTTTTTATTTTAAATTTTATTATTTTATTTTATTTTATCTTTTTTTTTTTTTGTAATTATTATATATATATTTTTAAAGGTATACAAAATTTTACCCCTAGCGAAATTTTAGACTTAGTACTTCGATTTTGTACTGGGCGACATTTAATTTGGGAAATTGTTTTAAAATTTCTTAACCTGTTATTTTCCTTAGGACCATATAGGTTCATCCCTCTACCATCATCAATGCGATGTGCCTTTCAGGACGCACTAGGTGCTCCAAGGGTGCCACGCGCCTCATCTATTTCCTTTCCAGACGTGCCCTTCAGGAAGCACTACGTGCTCCAAGGGTGCCACTCGCCTCTTGACTGATTGGTAGACATCAATAACCCCATGAGTCAACACTCCACCAGGTGAACTTGTGGGAGACTAAGGGATTCTAAGGAATAAGGCCCTTGCCTTATTGTACGCCCCTTAGAATCATCATGAGCGACTGCATAGTCTGCCCTCATGACATCGTGGGTCCTATCAAACTAGGTAATCGTTAACCTACAATTCGAGCCACGACGGGAGTGCTAGTAGCATGTGGTAGGGCTGTTGTCCACACCTCTCCCTCAACATCTCTGGTAGTCGTGTGTGACCCCTTTACTCCATATGTGAGTCTGGTTGGCAAGCTATTGTCAACCTGCATCATCAAAAAATCATGTCAGAACATATCCATATCATATCATCTAGTCAGACGCACTAATATCACAGTAAAAAAATCAAACCCCAATGGCACACTCCCTGACTCGATCTGGATTCCAAGGGGTTCCATTGATGCCTCTGCATCCTCAAGGTCCAAAACCCTGCACACTCAGTAAAACCAAGTCAATAGAACCTGTCTATGTCAATGTAGTAAAACAACATGTCATCTACCCATAACACATCATAATCAAAGTCAAATGTTTTAATAGCATAATATTTCGGATCACTTGTGAGCAAGTGTCCTCAAAGAATAAGTTCGCTCAGTGCACCAGAGAAGGATGTTACAGAAGATGTCAGATAGAGTTCAGGCCAAGTTTAAGCAGGTGGATACCAATGTCTTTCATTCTGGTCTAATCAAAATTCTAGTGTTAGAAGAATTGAAGAAGACAAATACTGATTGGGATTCTTTCCTAGTTGCATTAGGCTTTTAGCCAGATGTTGTTCATACACCACAATCAAAGAGACAAACACTTATCTCTGTTGAAAAGACCATGCATACAAAGTCCAGTAAAAAGAGGAAAATGGATAAAAAGGATAAGTCCTCTCAATCTACTAATAAGGTAAGTGAAGGTCCTTCATGGCCTCCTAATGAAGAAACTTGTACTGTGGAAGAGCCTTCACCTATGGACACATCCTCTAGAAAAGTAAGGAGTTTAAAGGGAAACAAACTCTTATTTTCTCCACCTGTTGTTGTAGAAGTTTTTAAGCTTAGAAGACCATTCACACTATCAACAACAAAACAACATGTCTCTGTGGAGGAGGGTTCATCCATAGCACCGACTCAACAAATAGTCAAAACTCAGCCTATTAAAACACCAATAGAAATCATTGAGATCAAGTCTCCTTCTGGTGAGAGGGATCCCACTTTCATATGGCTCAGGAGACAACTGAAAGATGTAATGGATGAGAACGAACAATTGAAAAAGGAAAATATGCCTGCCAAGATTCATCTAAACAAAACTATAGAGATGGGTGAAGAAAATGTTAAAAAGGAAAAGCAATGGGTTAATAGATCCATATATCTGCATAGGAAAATTAAGAATGTTTATAGGATGAATAGAGCTCATCAAGATGAAAACAAGAAGTTGAAGGAACAAATTGCAGAGCAAAACCTAGACATGTTAGCTCGAGTGGCCACTAGGAGAAGAAGATGAAGCATCATCTCTGCATCAAAATTATTATTTTTGATATGGAATTTATATATGCATGCTTACAACCCTAAGGATACTTTTTACATTATTCTCCTATTAGTATGCTCATATGATATTTTTGCAAGTCATTTTTGTGATTTAGAGGTTATAGCAGGAATCATCAAAGGTTTGAAGGATTTTTGCACAGTTTTGACATCAAATGATAGGTTTTGAGAGAAAAATGACACCTATAGGAAAGTTCGCATCCATCCTGCTAAAGACATTGCAAACTGCTAAAACCAAAATAGTTTGCAGCACACTCGCTGATAAATTAATAGTTATTTGGAATCTGAGTTGTATGAAGGTTCCCACCTGTGAGATAAGTTTCGAGTTACTCCTCAAACATCAGTTAGGAATCAAGGGACATTTGTGCCTAATATTCATCTTGATTTAATCTACATGCAACGAGTTGGGTGCAGTTGTATTTAATAATTCCAACAACTTCCTGGAATACAACATTTTGTTAGATTTTCTATTGTTTTCCTATTTCCACGCCTCTCTAAGGTGTAAGATCCTATGTAGGAGATAGGTGGAGAGTTATAGGAATATTTTGAATGTAATTTGGTATTCAAAGTGTAATGTAACTCCATTAAAGGGTTTGAATGGTGATAGATTAAGATTCATATCTTTACTCTCAGTTGTAAAAAGAGTTTCCAGACTGTATGTATCAGAATTAAGAATCTTGAATAGGTAATGATCAGTTTCTTGTCCTATTGTCATATATGTGTTTCAATCTTACTTTGATGCTAGATATTGATGAATGATTCATCTTAGTACTTGTTCCTTAATGCAATGAATGATTTACTGTTTTATTTACTCGTGCAAGTTTATCAAAGTACTCTCTTGTTGATTAGGAGGTTCCTACTTGATGAGATTTCTACTATATGTGTTTTAGAATTGCATGATGTAAATTGATGCATGTATTTTACATTTTCTACTAAGTATTCCATCTTTCCATTGATATTCTAAATGCTTATCTAAGACTATTCAATCCTTGCTTGCTGGTGTATATTTTGTGGAATCTTTGTGTTGATGTTTTAAACTAATTTTTTCACCCATTCGCTACACATTGATATAAACTCTTATCTTTTACAAACCTACAAGTTTTATGATGGGTATTAGGATCACACCTATATAATTCTAGGTGAGACTTCTAGTACAAAAACCAACCATGCACAACACCCATGTACAACACCCATGTACATCAATACCATACAATATACCATAACATATCATCAATAGAGTGTGTCAACCATAGATAAAGCTATGACTCATCAATGATGTACAACATAACTACCTCACCAACTCACCAATTACATGTCTCAATATGTAGCTCAACCACATGCAAAATGCATGCACCAAGAAATCCAACAAATATGTCTCTAAAAATACATCATAATATATGTCAATAGAGCTCACATGTGTACCAGCCATGTACTACAACAAATCTTCCTCAAAACAACAAGTATAATGCAAAAATAATACCTCTAAACATGTACCAAGATTGTCCCTCAATAGATCAGTGATATATCTCTAGCTAGAATCACATCATCATGATATATCTCATAAGCAAAGTGCCATAACTTCAATGACATAACCAACACTGTTCCTCAACAGAAAATGCCTCAATCCACACTCTAAGGTTAGTACCTTGCATCCAATATAATCATCAATAATATGGTTCAACACTCAACCACATATTATCACCATATATTCATCAAACACACATAAGAATATGAAACCTAAAGCAAACCATACCAGACCCTGGATAAACAAAGTTAGATAATCAAACCATGTTGCAACTCATATGTACACTCCTCTTCTTGAGGTTTTTTCCACTGGTACGTGGCATGTTCCACACACATATCACATATGTATGTGACATTTATATAGGTCACCTAACATATGTACACAAATTATCCCACAGGAGCCTACGTATGCTTAAGAAAATGTCAAGCTTGAGCTTGCCTCATGGATGCCATTCTTTTATGGTTGTTCAATCTTGTTACAAAAACATTTATCTCACTCCATGCAACTTTCTTGGATGGCATTTCCATTTCCCTATACAGACTTGAAGTCCCCTTTTGTACCTTCCAGAGCCAAACAACATATTTTTCCACATATACACACCCTATAAGTTATACAACAAGCCTATATGTAGGTTTCTCCACTACAACCTA
Source organism: Picea engelmannii (assembly GCA_009831015.1). Classification (NCBI taxonomy): domain Eukaryota; kingdom Viridiplantae; phylum Streptophyta; class Pinopsida; order Pinales; family Pinaceae; genus Picea; species Picea engelmannii. The sequence goes on along the minus strand of ML778268.1, from coordinate 560,921 downwards.
CATACATTAGGTTTGGTGCTCAAAATTAAAAATTATGTCGGGTTTCCATGCCATGTCACAAGATCCATGATCCTTGACCTTACATATACTTGAAACACTCCAAATCAGCCCTTCAGTTCCTTTTTAAGTATATAAATTGAGCCATATCCAAGCCTTGAGGGGATTCAACAATTCAACTTGCAAAGACACTTTGGAGAAATTTCACTTCATATTGAGTCTACACCCCTTTGTCCTTGAAAGTTTGAACTCCTTGTTCAACCCCAAATATCTTCCTTCTTTGTTACAAAGAACCTCATTGAATCCTTTATATGAGTTTGACTTTGATGGAGGATTGAAGTGGTGGAGGCCCAATTGGAGGGACTTAGTTTCTTGGTTTCGATATGTGCCATTAAAAAAGTTTGTCACCTATGTACTTCTATTGATTATTTTAATGGAAAAACTCTTTTCTCGTCCAATCGATATCTTGCAAATATTTGAATTATTATTCCATGGGCATATTTTTCATGTATGTTAATGGATTATGCTAATCTATATGCTAACACTATATATTATCACCAGATGCTTGTGTATCTTGGTTGTTGAGGACAAGTTGAAGGTATAAAGCTTTGGGTTGAGTGCTCAATGGTGGTCTTCATCAAACGTTTGGATGAGGTAGGATCTTAGCCTTATATTGTTAGCATTTATTTTATATAGAATACTTGGGATTATAGTTTATTTCTATGTGGAATTCCGTATGTTGTGGTTTACCCCTTTCCATAGAGAGATTTTCCTTGTAACAAGTCTTCTTCATCCACTTCTGAGAGTGTTTTGTTCTCTGAGTATTGGTTCTTTCATCGTCCATCCTTTCAACCTTATCTCTCTTCCATGATTTTCTTGCCATATCATTTGAATCAATCCTCATGGACTATCTTCTTATGTTCGAATAATCCTGCGATTTTTGGCCAAACCCACTGCAACTGTAGCATCTCATGGTGTGACAATGTGCAAAAATGTGCCGCAAAAGGTTACATCTCCAACATACTACCATGTTATTGAATATTCTAACATCTTTCCTTACATAACGTGTGCAATCCAAATTTTTGTGACCATATTCATTACATGTGAAACAATGACCATTGAAAACATTTTCATACCTTTACTTTTGTGTCAACCTTGAAGGTGTCTCTCTTCTGAATTTGCTTTGAGGTGTAGGACTTGCTTCTTGATGTCTTCCTTGTTCTGATCTTCTGAAGGTTTTCTTTGTTTGTGTAGATGCTTGATTTGCAGCCTTGCTTCCACCTTTTGAGAATGGAGGACTTACCTCATGTTTCTTAGAAGTGATATCTTCAAAGTGTGTAGCTTACCTGTTGTATCCAAGACCTGATTTATCATTTGGTGATATTTGACCATCCAAGATTTCATCTAGGATTGTTGAGTTTCTCATGAACATTTTTTGCTTCGCTTATTTCCTTCTGAGATCAACAAATTCTGCTTCCAACTTATTACACGATTCTTCCTTTTCATTGACTTGATTCTTCAATAGTTCCTCTATCTTTTTTGGCTTCTTCAATTTGTGTCTTTAGATTGACATTGAATTGAAGTATTTTGCTAAGATCATCATCTACCTTCTTCTTTTATTCTGCTTGACTAATTATTTCATTCTTTATTCTTTTGATCTCTTCTTCTTTTTCTTCTAATTTAGTCTTTTTATTTTCTTCTTGTTCTTTGGGCATTTGTTTTAGTGCCATGGTATGCCTTGGGTACTCTTCTAGGATTTCCTTAGTGTATTTTTCAAGATACTCAAAATAAGTTGAACTATTTCCTACTTCATAGCTAACATCATCCAACTTAGATAAAACTTTATCTTTAAGATTCAACAAATATTCCTCTTCATCTATAAGATAACTGTCAACTGATTCTACACAAACTACTTCTATATTTTCTTCTTCATTTGTAGAAGAACATTCAACATCATCACACATAGAATGATTGAAAACATAGGATTTTGTAGAGTCTTTACCTTCATTGTCCTCGATGGAATTGTATTCTTTGTCTTGATATACCTTCTCTAGACTTAGCCATAGGTCCTTGGTGGAGGTACACTTTCCTATGCTCTCTTTGACAGAACCTGAGAGTCCATTCAAGATTGTCTTGAGTGCTACTACATTTTTCTTCTTTGCTTCCTTTTGGGATGCATCTTTTGTCTGATTCTTTGAGGGAACTGATCCACCAAAAACTATGTTCCAAACACCTGCTCATTTTTCCTTCAAATACCCTTTCATCTCTATTCTCCATGCTGAGTAATTTGTCTCATAAAAGAGGGGAACTTTACCTACATGTTCATCCATTTATGTGTCCATGGATATTCTTCAATCTTGTAAGGATTATGATGAATACATGCTATGATACCAATTGTTGGACACATTGATCACACCGAGAGGGGGGCGGTGTTTCTGGATAAATTCGTGAGTGCGGACACAGACCAATCTCCCCAGATCCACTTGGATCTGGAACAAAACGTGACAAAATACTACCCTTTCCCTAGATCTAGACTATTGAAATGAACTAAGAGAAATGGATGGTGGACATACCTTATGAACGCTCTCCTTTAATCTCTGTTGTTCCTTGCTCTGCTCCGACGCTCTTGCATCGTTTCAATCACAACAACACAAACCAATCGCAGCAAATGCAGATTAATGTATTCAATACCTAGTCTATACATGTGATCAAGGAATCATGTAATAAGATGACATCATCATTATGGGAAAGAGACATATTACTGTATTGCATTAATGAAAGAGAAACTTACAACCTGAGCCTTGATGTCGTAGGCCTCCTTTCGATGGCTCCTAGCTTTGACACACACACTTGCTCATGCATGAAGAAGTTCAACCACATATGATGACCTTACTGTTGTCTCTTGCTGCTGTAGCATCAGTCCTCCATACAGTCTTGCATCAATTCCCCCAATCAATCTCTTGCTAGCTTGCTTCTTATCTTCTTCTCTTTCTCTAGTTAACCATTTCCATGAGCAATCTCTTCAATATATAGGAGAAGATTGATTATTTACTTGGATAGGGAATAATCCCAAGATATCTGGAAAGTCAGTATCTTGCCAACCATTCGAACTCCAACTCACCCTTCTAGAAGATT
>ML778268.1:514192-545406 GCA_009831015.1 Picea engelmannii | reverse complement strand
TAGATCTCCTCTTGAGAGATAGACTCTTAACTCTTAAGATAGAAGGTGCTTAACATGGACACTGACTTCCTTTTAGATCTAGATAAACTAATGTGTGAGGAGGAAGGAGAAAAGAAGTACCTTTTTACCAGTGTTTGTCCCTGCACAGTCCGAGTTGAGCTCCAATCTTAAACTCCTCGATAAGCCTTGTAGACAAACAAAGATACAACCCGCTTCCTACTCTACTGATATTAGCTTGAAATAGATCTATCTATTAGAGACAAATTCATGTGATATCAAACACAGACTTGAAATAAATAGGCCAAGCATATTATATTAATGAGAACAATAATGAAGAAAACTTACAACCGTAGATGTGAGTGCAGTAGCTTCATCATGTTTCCCTTGTCCAAACCCTTGCTTAAAAAGTCCACACACAGAATGATGATGTTCCAATACCACTCATGAGATCATAAGTTTGGTATAATTCTGAATCTCCATTCCCCCTCCTCCATGGAAATCCCTCATTATATAAGATTTGGAGACTTAACCACCATGGAGAGAATCTCTCATCAGATCCACTAAGAAAGGGATCTCTAAGATATTTAGGGAGAAAATATCTCTTAAGGATTTTGGGGAGGAAATATCTCTCAAGGAATTTAAGGAGGAAATATTTCAACCATCCATGAGATCCTCCACCTTCCCTAAAAAATAGGAGACCAAATGTGAGGTGGATCCTCACACTTAATTACTTTCTTTTTCATGAATATTAATAATAATTCATGTGCACTTGATTCTCTCACTTAATCAATTTCTTTTCCATGAATATTAATAATAATTCATGTACTTAGTATTTCTTTGCCTTCATGTAATATATCCCTTCTCCACATTGACCAGGGATTGTGACATAGGTTATTCCATGGTGTCAAGGTGTATGCGACACTTATATGACACTTTACAAAACTTAGGGCGAGGTACCTAGGTGTGCAAATTTCATGTGTAACAATCTCAATGACACACATTAAAAATAAAGAGCTATGAACCATCACAATAAAGAACAAAAGGAACACCATATATATGTATACGTTTTTTTCGTATTACAGACTACAATCCTTGGGTTTTATCAACACCAACTGAAACAGAGAACCAACTCCAAGAGAGCACCAACTCTCAATGCAAGACCCAACCTGTGTATCTTAGAACCAACTAAGATGTGAGGAATAAAACCCTCAAGTAAAAGACCCAACTTGTAGACAGAAAACAATCTGTCAAAATGTACCAACATTCTATACCAACACAAGTGCATCAACTATGCAAAACCTGTCACCTCAACCTATATCATCAATATTATCATCCAAATATGATCTATAACTCTGTAAAAAACCTGGTGTATGTGATCACATACCTTCAAGCCTTCCTTAACTTCAACGACAAGAGAGTATAATTTTCATCAAACTTTACTTTAGTCTCACATGACTAATTTTGGATTGGTCAACAACCCTAACTTGAAAAAATCATAACTCTGTACCTGTAATCAATAAAGGTATGAAAATGGTACAAAAAATTCTTCAGTGTCTTTTCTTCAATTTCTCTAGGTTTCACTGCTTGGAACCTCCCAGAAAAGGAGTTATAGAAAAAATGGCAGACTTTGCTGAATTCTAGATTATTCTAGAGAGTATACTTGTAGAGAATACCACACACATAATATTTTCTATATGGATCTGAAAATGGCATACAACATACTATAAACAATACTATAACCAATTCAGTTTGTCTTACTAAATTTGGATATGTTATGAATAAGTTATGATGTTTTTACCTGGAACACATGTTTTAGACTGGTTTCAGGACTAGCCATAAACCCTATCTTCCACAAAGTGTAACTCCAAAAATACAACGACCCACAAGATGAACTTTTTATCACAATTACTTGGATATATTTTCACAACATCCTCCAAGTTTCACTATATGAATCATTATATAATGTGAGTTATTGAGAAAATGGTGAGATGAACTGTAAATATCATACCTTCGAAAACATCATCAAAAGACTTTATCCTCCCTTGGATTCCATCCTTCTTTAATTCACCTTCCCTCTGGAATTCTCCTTATATCTCCTTTGGTTACCTAAGTCACTTGTTGATATTCAATATTCTCAAAATAATAATAATAGGAGACCCTTTCTATATTATTTATACTCTCCAAGTAGCTTCCTCTAGAAGTATCCACTTGACCACTTTGTCCACTTAGCCACTTTGTCCGCTTAACCACTTCGTCCACTTAAACAACTTTGTCCACTTAGCCACTTTATCCACAAATATTAAACTCTCCACTTCTAGTTGAAACTAGTTTGTTTTTAATTGTTTTCTTGTTGCAATCACTTAACCCATGACTAACCACTTTGAATGATCAACTTATTATAGGAGCTTCTAGAACAATTTGACTTCTTTGACCTTCTAGGGGCTTCTAGATAACTCATGAGGGTTCTCCAACTTCACATGGACATAACTCTCTAATTGTGAGGAGTTATGTGATGTTCCACATATCACCGGAAATGAGATGACATATACTATCCATATGGAATAGTTTCTCTTTCAAATTCACTGATCTTCATTACATTATTACTTAAACAAACTTTGGTTCCCTAACACACTGCTGGGCTACTCAACCACCTAACCATTTGGAATTCACAAAGTTTAATCCCGTGAGGGATTTTACCATAAGGGGACTACTTTGAGAACTCTATCCAAGAGCATGTTCCCATGAGGGATTTCACCATAAGGGGACCACTTTGGAGTTTATCCATTTGGGTCTTCCTATCAACCATGACATGACATCAATGATATAAATCCATTTAATATCAACACATCATTATGACACCACTTGACATCAACCCTTTGACAACAATTACATCAATGGACATATAACCAATAATCAATATATCAATGATACAAACACATCACTATTAAAATACTTGACATCAACCATTTGACATCAAAGACAACATAGTACAACAATTAAATGTACATGTAATGGGTGAATGTATATGTAATAGTGGTCAACCTAATAACCTAATAATAAATGGGTCACATGTGTAGTGTGAATATATATATATATATATATATATATATATATATATATATATAGAGAGAGAGAGAGAGAGAGAGAGAGAGAGAGAGAGAGAGAGAGATAATGTCATTATTAAGTGAGGTAATTTGGATGTATGAATGTATTGATGTGTTTGGAGGAGGTTCTCCTATTATTTAAGGATATGTTGTGTAGCTCATCTCTGTTATATATATATTGGAGTTGTTCTCCACACTCAATTGGTGTGCATGGCGTATATTTTTGGTTTATTATGATATTTAAAGATTTTGGATCATAACATTTGGTATCATAGAATACAATCCTAAAATATTTCTGCTTCAAATGAGTCATCCTATAATTTCATATTTTTAAATTTCCAGGATCATTAGGATACATATCTAAGTGATTTTGGTATAAATTACTTTGACTAGAACAAGGACTAGTCTCCACAAACTTCAAGGAATAGAGGTATATAAAATATTTTGGTAACTTGAAAAGAAATGATAAATATTTTAGTGCATGGTATTATAGAATGATCCAAGTCACCCAATGTTATATATGATTTCCAAAATGCATCATAATTCATTACCAATAGTGAGTCAAATTTGAGGTGACCAGATAGAATAACAATATGAAGCCAATAATGGAATAAGGGGATATAATTGAGGTGAATCCCCTATTCCTTCATATTAACTTAGGAAGATGTCAACATGGAGATTTTAAGCTAGCAGGGGATAAAAACGTTGAGTGAAGAAACCAATATTTTCTTCCTATTCCCTAGGACGTGATACAGGAGCATCGCTCCAACCCAACAACTTGCCGGCTAGATAGCACATCAAGGCTCATTCAAGAAGGGGAGAGGCAACAACTCTCTCATTTTTCCCTCACTTTAAAATTTCAAATTGTAATTAAATGTTGTAAGGTTGGGAGAGCCATGTCGATGCCTTTGTGTAGGTAAGAGATGAAGTCACCTTTAATGGTTGACAGGTTGATGAAGATCTGGATCCAATTCGAGCTAGATGGCATTGATTGTAATTCGATGTAATTAATGAGAGAAGGTAGCTTGGAGGGAAAGGCTTGAGGAGCCCCTCTTTTGTAAAAGATATTTTTATCTAGAATTCATTAGACAAGGGTATAACATATTAGAATAGAGGAATATAAGAGAGAGTTGAGACTCTATTGTAGTCCGAGCTTTTGTAAACATTGTAATAGACATTCAGATTAATATAAAGAGAAGTTTGTCCTACATATGATTCTATGTGTTTTATGTGTATTTGATGAATGTCATCTATGTGCTCATTTATTCTATAGATGTATGTTAGGTTCCATCTACAGGGATAGAAATAATTTTCTATCTGTGGGTTTTCTGATTTTAGTCTGGGTTCTTTGTGGCTTAATGCAAGGGGTTGCATGAAAAAGTGTTGAAGACTCTGTGAGCTAGTGAAAAGAGTGCACATATGAGTTATATGGAATTCAGGCAAGAACGTGCCAGGAGGGAGCACTGGAGGAATCATAAACTCAAAGGAGAATCCTCAGAGTTACTGAATACTCTAGAGGTGAATACTGTGCAGAGGAAGGTGCAGAGAGACAGAATCACTGATGATTCTGTGAAGTTTTTCCAGGAGGGCATCGAGCGAGTGAAAAGAGTGCACAAGAAGAACTCTATTTTGAGTTCAGAGATAAGGGAAGTGTCTAGGAGAAGACACTCACAAAGTTACTGAATACTCTGCAATATCAACAAGGAGTGCTTGAGCGGATGTCGCTAAGAGGCCACTTGCATCTCTTTGAGGGACATAAGGGACATAGACCTTTGAGGTCGGAGTAGTTGAAGCTCAAGGAGACAGATTTTTTGAACACTCTGGAGGAATACCTATGAAAGGAGTGCACGAGGCCAACACTTATACAAAGTGTTGAAGACAACCAGTTGAAGGCCGGTTGAGAAGAAGGAGGGTGCAGGGAAGAAAACTGTTTCAAGTTCGTAAGCTCAGGAGGAATAGTACCTTTGTGTACAAGGTTTCTGTAGAAAGAAGAAGAAGGCCGAGAAACTTCGAGGTCCAAGCCACAAAAAAGCTCAGGAGAGGTAGCATGAAGTTCCACGTAGAGCGCAAGTGTGCACAGGGCTGAGGTCAAGTTTCATTGACAAAATATCAGGAGGGAAAGCGTAAGTTGAGACCCAACAATCGGGCTCGCAGGAGGACAATCGAAGGCCGATACCTTTAAAGAGTTGGAAATCTTCCAATTTAGGAACAAATTCAAAGCTCAGGAGGAGGAGTGTCGAAAACCACTAGGTTCACTACAGAGGAGGAAATCTGGACCATTGAATATCATGTCCAGACACCCAGAAGAGTGCACAGGAGGAAATAGATCATAGCCGTAGGATCTGGGAGCATGTGGGCCAACAATCATTGGATCTAGGGAATGTGCACAAAGTTTAATCCTGTTGGAGTTGCATAGGAGAATGGATATCATGAAATGTGAAGTCCCAAAACCATCGGGACCATCCATCATCAGAGGATAGGTGGTAGAAGATTAACATTTCACTGACTCATGACTTGGAGAATTCAAAGAGAGGAATTATAAGAACTCGTGAAATCCGAGTTCGCGACTTGATCTGAGCTGTCGAATCAAGGAAGGATCTGGGCCATCAGATCTGAAGTATCGGGAGTTCTCGATACGCAAAATCAAGACGCGCTCAGAGGTTTGGCCCCAGGTCATAGTGAGGGGTCATATGGAAAGAGGGTAAGGGTGGGGCTAGCAAGTTCTAGGCCCTTGTCAGTATTTTAGAGGTCGGGAGAGTTGGGGTGATTCACAAACAAAGATATGACACACAAAATTGTGATGCGCCTTTATTTAGGCTCATGGTCATAGCCTGTGGTCGCGTGAGAGAAGCTTGCAGTTGGTGCTTGTTCGTGTGGGCTGAGTTGCACAAGGACCTGTGGATTTGTTCATGGGATTCCAATAGGGAATCGAAGAGATTCTTCAACTCATAGAATTAGTGTGATCCTTGACCAGGAGGTCGATGGACCCTGTCGACGTAGGGGTCTACATCAAGTGGTATCAGAGAGAGAATTTTCTTCTGTATATTTTAGGTGGAAGAGAGGAAGGAGATAGAGTGAAATGATCTGTGCAAGGAGATCTGTTTTCATGTAGGCAATAGACATTTGAAAACCAGGTGAGCTATAGGAGAAGCTGGGAATGCTCATAGTTGTAGAGTAAACAACAGACTTTCTAGGAGGGAAGATAGAGGAAGAAGATGGCTACTAAAGGCCATGAACGTGGTCCAAGAGAAGACCTCCAACAGAAAAGCAAGGATGAGATAGAAAAAGAGCTCATTGAGATAAGAGCGCAAATGGAGAAGCTTGCATTTAAAATGCAGCAGGATGCTAAAGTGCATTGGGTGTATGAGTGGCCCATGAAGAAGAAGGTGAATTGGCCATTTAAAATATTGTTGGCTAGAGGAAAACAAAGGCTGTTGAGAGTGTGGATGAGTTATGTTGAAATCCTTAGAGGTGAAGAGGAGATGGTTCACATATGTGAGGCAGAAACTGGGAAGAGTCTCAGTGATGGTGATTTGAAGAGATCGGAGAAGGGTCTCAGAAACTTCCCGGTGAGCAGTGAGGGACTTTCAAGTTTCCTAGAGGGAAATGAGAATAGGTCAATGGTTGATCTCAAATACTGCTAGGTGGGAAATGAATAAAGTTCATATTTCCAGGTGGGAAATGAGATGGGATCATTGGAGGATCTCATAGACTACTAGGAGGGAAGGGTAGAAATCCAAGATTCCCAGGTGGGCAAGGGAGAGAATATGAACTCAGCTGATAGTTAATATCAACAAGGAGAGCTGATGGAGGAACATGTGAGGTGTATTCTAATCATTGGGGGAATTCAGATATTCCTACAAAGCTTACTAGTTGATGCCAGAGTATGTGTTGTAGATGCAACAATAGAAGAAGGACAACAAACAGTGACTGTCATAGAGGAAGAAGAAATGGAGCAGACATCAAAATCTTCCCCAGCAGAACAAGAGCATGTATATAAGGTGCTCACTCCATGGGAGAAGGAGTTAGAGATGCTCGAAGATTGGTTGAAACATCCAGAGCCAATAGATGACTGCCATGAGCAGACAGTCATGTAGATTTTGGGAGAAGGGAATTCTACAGAACTACTTGGAAATTTAGGCCAGGAAGATAAACAGATGATGACTGTAGCGTCAATGCCTACAGTAGAATATAGAGCATACTAGCCCAAGGAGTAGATGGAGGAAGCCAGAGATATTATAACAGGAGAGCTGGCAGAAGCAAAGATGTCAAAAAGAGAAGCTGAGCAACAACTCAGTGATGAGACTGTAGAATTGAAATTTGAAACAAAGTGGCAAGTTAAGGCCACAAGTGATGGAGAAAATCACAATGGGGATCGAGTTGATCTACCCATTGATAAGAAGGAGTTGCAGCTGAGATGACTGCATAAGATAAACCAGCCATTAGAGCAGCTCGAAGAGTTGATTGAGGAGATAAGAAAGATGATGTTGAGGTCAGCGCAATAATCTGTCAACAAAGGGAAGCTGATCAAAAGGAATCCTGCAAGAGAAACAATGAAGCAGTGGAGCCGATGGACAACTCCAAAGAATAGTTTGGGATCCAGGTGGATTTCAACAGAGATGGGAAGCTCATGAGCAGGAGCTCATGATTTTTTCACAGTAGTGGAGTATGATGCAGGAGCATCTCTCCAACCTAGGAACGCGCCATCTAGACATCACATCAAAGCGCATTTAAGAAGGGGAGAGGTGACAACCCTCTCATTTTCCCCTCACTTTCAAATTTCAAATTGTAATTAAATGTTGTAAGGATGGAAGAGACACACCGATGCCTTTGTGTAGGAAGGAGATGAAGTCGTCTTTAATGGTTGATAGGTTGATGAAGATATAGATCCAATTCGGGCTAGATGGCATTGATTGCAATTCGATGTAATTAATGAGAGTAGGTATCTTGGAGGGAAAGGCTCGAGGAGCCCCTCTTTTGTAAAAGATCTTTGTATCTATAATTCATTAGACAAGGCTATAACATATTAGAATAGAGGAAGAGAAGAGAGAGCCAAGACTCTGTTGCAGTCCAAGATTTTGTAAACATTGTAACAAACATTCAGATTAATATAAAGAGCAGTTTGTCTTGCATATGATTCTATGTGTTTTATGTGTATTTGATGAATGCCATTTGTGTGTTCATTTATGCTATAGATGTATGTTAGGTTCCATTTGCAGGGATAGAAAAAATTTTCTATCTGTGGGTTTTCTGATTTCAGTCTAGGTTCTTTGTGGCTTAATGCAAGGGGTTGCATGATAGAGTGTGGAAGAATCTATGAGCCAGTGCAAAGAGTGCACATCTGAGTTATGTGGAATTCATGCAAGAATGTGCCAAGAGGGCACACCAAAGGAATCCTAAACTCAAAGGAGAAACCTTAGAGTTACTGAATACTTTGGAGGTGAAGACTATGCAAAGGAAGGCACAAAGAGACAGAATCACTAAGGATTTTGTGAAGTTCTTCCAGGAGGGCATCGAGCGAGTTAAAAGAATGAAAAAGAAAAAATCTATTTCAAGTTTAGAGATAAGGGAAGTGTCTAGGAAAATACACTCACAGAGTTACTGAATACTCTGCAAGCTCAACAGGGAGTGCTTGAGCAGAAGTTGCTAAGAGGGCACTTGCATCTCTTCGAGGGATAGAAGGGACATAGACCTTTGAGGTCTGAGCAGTTGAAGCTCAAGGAGACATAGTTGTTGAACACTCTGGAAGAAGACCTGTGCAAGAAGTGCACTAGGCCAACACTCAGACGAAGTGTTGAAGACAACCAGTTGAAAGCCTATCAAGCACCGGGAGTGTGTAGAGAAGTGAACTGTTTCAAGTTCGTAAGCTCAGGAGTAATAGTAACTTTGCATACAAGGTTCCTATAGAAAGAGGAAAAAGGCCGAGATGCTTCGAGGTCCAAGCCATAGCCAAGCTTAGGAGAGGTAACATGAAGTTTTACATAGAGCACAAGTGTGCATAGGGCCGAGGTCAATTTTCATTGACAAAAGCTTAGGAGGGAAAGCAAAAGTTGAGACCCAATAGCCGGGCTCGCAGGAGGACAGTTGAAGGCCGAGACCTTTAAAACGTTGGAAATCTTCCAATTCAGGAAGAAATTCAAAGCTCAGGAGGAGTGTCGACTACCACTAGGTCAGCTATAAAGAAGGAAATATGGACCATTGAATCTCACATCCAGACACCCAGAAGAGCGCATAGGAGGAAACAGATCTCAACCGTAGGATCTAGGAGCCCGTTGGCCAAAAACCATTGAATATAGGGAACGTGCACAAGGTTTAACCCCGTTGGAGTTGCACATAATAGTGGATATGGTGAAATGTGAAGTCCTGAAACCATCGGGATCGCCCATCGTCAGAGGATAGGTGGAAGCAGATCAAAATTTCACTGACTCGCAACTCAGAGAAGTCAAAGGGAAGAATTATACGAACTCGCAAAATCCGAGTTCGTGACTTGATCTGAGTCGTCGAATCGAGGAAGGATCTGGGTCGTCAAATATGAAGTATCAGGAGTTCCCGATACGTGAAATCGCGATGCGCTCGGAGGCTTGGCCCCAGGTCATAGCGAGGGGTCATATGGAAAGAGGGCAAGGAAGAGGCTAGCAAGTGCTAGGCCTCTGTCAGGATTTCGAAGGTTGAGAGAGTTGGCATGACTAATAAATAAAGACCTGACACATGAAATCATGACACACCTTTATTTAGGCTCGTGGTCGTGTGAGAGAAGCTTGAGCCTGGTGCTTATTAGTGCGGGTCGAGTTGCACAAAGACTTGTGGATTTTTTTATGGGATTATAGCAGGTAGTTGAAGAGCTACTTCAGCTTAGAGAATTAGTATGATCCTTGACCGGTAGGTCGACAGACCCTGCTGAGGTAGGGGGTTTGCGTCAAGTGGTATCAGATTGAGAATTTTCATCTATAGATTTCAGGCGGAAGAGAAGAAGGAGACAGAGTGAAATGCTTTGTGCGAGGAGATCTATTTGCATGTAGGAAATGGACATTTGACAACCAGGTGAGCCGTAAGAGAAGTTGGGAATTCTCTCAGTTGCAGAGTAAATAGAATAATTTCCAAGAGGAAAGGTAGAGGAAGAATATGGATACTGAAGGTCATGAACATGGTCCAAGAGAAGACCACCAACAGAAAAGAAAGGCTGAGATAGACAAAGAGCTCAGCGAGATAAGAGTTAAAATGGAAAAGCTTGGATTTAAAATGCAACAGGATGCTAAAGTGCATTGGGTGTATGAGTGGCCCATGAAGAAGAAGGTGAAGTGGTCAGTTAAAATATTGTTGGCCAAAGGACAAAAAAGGCTATTGAGAGTGTGGTTGAGGTATGTTGAAAGCCTCATAGGTGAAGAGGAGATGGTTCACATCTGTGAGCCAGAAACAGGGAAGAGTATTAGTGATGGTGAGGAGAAGAGATCAGACAAGGGTCTCAGAAACTGCTCGGTGAGTAGTGAGGGATTTTCAGGTTGCCTAGAGGGAAATGAGAATAGGTCAATAGTTGATATCAAATGATTCCAGGTGGGTAGTGAAGAAAGTTTAGATTTCCAAGTGGGCAATGAGATGGGATCATTGGAGGATCTCATAGACTGCTAGGAGGGCAGGGCAGAAATCCCAGATTTCTAAGTGGGAAAGGGAGAGAAGATGAGCTCAGCTGAGAGTTCATATCAACAAGGAGAGATGATGGAGGAATATCAGAGGTGTATTCTGATCATTGGGGAAATTCAGATATTCCTACCAAGCATCCCAATTGAGCCCAGAGTATGTGCTGCAGATGCAAAAATAGAAGAAGGAAAACCAACAGTGAATGTCATGGAGGAAGAAGAAATCAAGAAGACATCAGAATCTTCCCCAAAAGAACAAGAAATTGCAGATAAGGTGCTCACTCCATGGGAGAAGGAGTTATATATGCTAGAGGATTGGTTGAAACATCCAGATCCAATAGATGATTTCCATGAGCAGATAGTCATGCAGATTTTGGTTGAAGGGAATTCGGCAGAGATGCTCAAAAATTTCGACCAGGAAGATGAACAGATGATGACTGTAGTGTCGAGGCCTGTAGTAGAAGATGGAGCATACCAGCCCAAGTAGTAGTCAGAGGAAGCTGGAGATATGCCAGTAGGATAGCTGGCAGAAGCAAAGCTGTCAAAAAGAGAAGCTGAGCAACAAATCAGTGATGATATTGTAGAGTTGAACTTTGCAACAGAGTGGAAAGTTAAGGCCACAAGAGATGAATAAAATTGCAAGGGCGATCGAGTTGATCTACCCGCTGAGAAGAAGGAGTTGCAGCTAAGAAGATTTCATAAGCTAAACCAACCATTAGAGAAGATGGAAGAGGTGATTGAGGAGATAAGAAGGCTGATGTTGAGGTCAATGCAATAATCTGTCAACAAAGGAAAGCTAAGAAAAATAAATCCTACAAGAGAAATAACGAATCAGTGGAGCCAATGGATAGCTCCAAAGAATAGCTTGGGATCTAGGTGGATTTCAACAGAGCTGGGAATCTCATGAGAAGGAGCTCATGAATTTTTCACAGTAGTGGAGTATGATGCAGGAGCATCACTCCAACCTAGCAACGTGTTAGCTAGACAACACATTAAAGCGCATTCAAGAAGGGTAGAGGTGACAACCATCTCATTTTGTCCTCACTTTCAAATTTCAAATTGTAATTAAATGTTGTAAGGATGGAAGAGCCACGTCGATGCCTTTGTGTAAGAAAGAGATGAAGATGCCTTTATTGGTTGAAAGGTTGATGAATATCTAGATCTAATTCAGGATAGATGGCATTGATTGTAATTCGATGTAATTAATGAGATAAAAAGATTGGAGGGAAAGGCTCGAGGAGCCCCTCTTTTGTAAAATATCTTTGTATCTATAATTAATTAGACAAGGCTAGAATATATTAGAATAGAGGAAGAGAAGAGAGAGCCAAGACTCTATTGCAGTCTGAGGTTTTGTAAACATTGTAACAAACATTCAGATTAATATAAAGAGAAATTTGTCCTGCATATGATTCTATGTGTTTTATGTGTATTTGATGAATGCCATTTGTGTGTTCATTTATGCTGTAGATGTATGTTAGGTTCCATCTGCAGGGATAGACATAATTTTCTATCTGTGGGTTTTTTATTTCTTTCTGGGTTCTTTGTGGATTAATGCAAGGGGTTGCATGACAGAGTGTTGAAGACTATGTGAGCCAGTGTAAAGAGTGCACATATGATTTATGTGGAATTCATGAAATAACGTTTCGGGAGGGCGCACTAGAGGAATCATAAAATCAATGGAGAATCCTTAGAGTTACTAAATACTCTGGATTTGAAGACTATGCAGAGGAAGGCACAGAGAGACAAAATCACTGAGGATTATGTGAAGTTCTTCCAAGAGGGCATTCAGCGAGTCCAAAGAGTGCACAAGAAGAACTCTATTTTGATTTCAGAGATAAGGGAAGTGTCTAGGAGAAGACATTCAGAGACTTACAAAAGGAAGGAGGTGGTTGAAGGAATTAAGGAGCTTGTAAAAATGATTATGGGATGGCCAATAACCAAGAATCCCCACATGCATCTACCCAATCTTGTGCTCAAAATCACAAGACGGTTCTCAATTATCTCTTAGTTATCCACCATGCAAGAGGCCTTGTTGTTGTTGGAAGGATGATAGAAAAAACAACACAAAGAAATCATGATCATATTATATGACAAGGATAATACATTTTTGAATACCATTAATCTACAAGAACATACAATATAACCAAAGGACGCAGGGGAGAATAAAAGATTCATATGGAGTGACCAACAACACCCATATGAAAAAGAGGTTAAGGAATAACTATTGCATGAGAAGAAGTAGAAACAACGAGACTTGATCTTTCACTAAGTGGCGATGGTGGATAAGACCTTAACATAACATTTTAGGATGAGAAGACATCAGAAAAATTATAGGAAGTAATGAGGGAAGGCGATAAAGAGAAGGATATGGAAGACCAAGAGATGTTAGACATGAACAACCCACATACATCCTTGGTTTGGCATTGGACTATTATTTCCATATTTCAATATTTCAATATTGTGCACACATTTTCATTGATTAAAATCATGCATGTCCTTTTATTAAGTAAAATCCCACATGTGTTCTTTTCAAATGAAATTTAAAATAAAGGTGGGAGAGTATTATAGGTGGTAAGTTTGAGTTTCAAAGGAACTTTCTCATGTTTATTAACACTTAAAATCGTTGAGCATATGTTGTCATTGATGTCAACGTGGTGCACAGGAAATATTATGAAAAGTTGTCACACATGTAGAGGATGTGCGTGGAAGGATTCTTTCTATAAAAGCAGAGGAAGTGCACGAAAGGATTGTTTCTACACAGGTAGAGGAAGTGTGCAGAATATTCTTTCTACTATACTATCATTGATCCACTTGAAATGGAACTCCTAGAAGAAATTGTGAAAGGTTGAAAACATAAATGCATAAAAGGATTTAAGGAAGAAGGTATCAACGACGAAAAAGAAATAACGAAAGTGATTGAGTCTACCAGGAGTGCATGTAGAATAGGAGGACGACCTACGATGCAGTTCAGAAGTAAAGCAGACTGGGAAATATTCCCATGTTTGTGATTGCAGAGTGAATCAATGGATTCTTGTGCTACAACACAAAGATGGATATGAAAAGATCATAGGGTGCCTTGAGCAAAGAGACCAGTGATAGAGTGGACTATGATGGGACGAGTGAAAATTTGGAGTCACCAGGGTGAGATCATAATTTGGTGTGGCGACTGGGTAAGTATGCTGCAAATCAAGTGCGATAGGTTAAAGAATTGTGATCTGTATCTTACGCCCTTATTCTTTTTACGTAGTAGATCCTTTGTAAACCAGAATGTGAATTACTGCAATAATGAATGATTTGGTAAAAAAGAAACAGTTTCTCCATTTGAGTTAGTCAAAATGTCTGAAACAAAAGTTTGTCCACATATAACTAACTGGACTTTGATTTGGTTAAAATATGTCCACAATATAACTGTCATGCATCCACATACTTTATTTAGACATAAATGTAACTGAAATAAGTTTGATCTGGTCAAAATGTTTCCACGATGTAACTATTATGTGTCCATATATAGGAAGGGGAACTTAGGAAAACACACTATAAATAAGGACACACTCTATTCGATATAAGCAGAGATGAAAACATAAGAAAAAAGAACTGTGATTGTTCAACGAAACTATCAAATTAATTTTCTTAGAGAAAGGTCCATTTTTGGAAGAATATTTTAAAACTAAATTTAGGGTGTTAGGGTGGTGCTAGGATGCATTGAAGCTCACTATGGAATGGTGTCCTCATTATCTGTGATAGGTTGGTTCCTAAGAGGATTGGTTTCCTCATTGTCTGCGATAGGTTGGTGCTTGCGAGGATTGGTTTCCTCACTATTTACAACATGTTGGTTCCTGAGAGGATTGGTGTCCCCAATTGTGATAGGTGGGTGCCTATCAAGCTGAATAATTGTAAATTGTAAGTTGGTGCTTGTCTAAGAAGATAAAGAAATATGTTCTGTAGTTTTCTCCCACATTGGGTTTCCACATAAAAAGTCCAGTGTAATGTGTTTTCTGTGTTTTGTTTTGTGTTTTGCATGTATTTCTATGTACTTCTAAATAATCTTGATTTGTTGAAAGGAAAGAAAAGTGGAATATGATACAATATTGATTCACCCCCCCTCTCAGTTTTGTTGTAAGTTATAACAATTTGTATCATAGCAGGTTACTTTAGTAAAATCCTAACAGTTGGAAGGAAGATCACACAGAAAGTATGGAGCGTAAAGATTATTTTTCTTCAGCTAGACCTCTATTCATTGGAAAAAAATTTGCATTTTGAAATATCAAAATTAAGACCTACTTGATGTTTCTTGGGATCAAATTATGGAACATTGTGGTAGATGTTGTAAAATCCCAATTATTCTTGCAACTGATGAAGATGGTAAGAAAAATTACTAAAGTGATGCAAGAGCTATGAATTCCATCCAAGGAGGACTTGCAGAAACAAAATTTGTCAAAGTAATGAAGTTCAAATTTACAAAGGAAATATGGGACAAATTGGTAAACAATTATGAAGGATATGAGAAGGTAAAGTTATCCAAACTTTAAGCTTTCATAATGCAATTTGAAAGCCTAATAATGAGTGAAGATGAAAATTTCATAGGATTCTTTCTCAAAGTATATGAGATTATAAACACTATGAAAGGGCTAGGTGAGAATATTGAAGAGGCTATAGTAGTTCAAAAGTTTCTATTATCTCTTCCCTCCAGACTTGATGCAAATGTTTCTTCTATAGAATAAATGCACGAACTAGATAAACTGACTACAAATAGGCTCCATGGAATTCTATCTGCTTATGAGATGAGGACAAGGAAAGAAAAACCAATTATAAAGGACACAATCTTCAAGGAATCAATCAAATCATTAACATCTCAAGATCATGATTCATCAAAACACTTCTCAGAAAAAGAAGAAGCTAACTTTGTAAGGAAATTGAAGAGGGGATCTAGAAAATATAAAGGTATGTTACCATTCAAATGCTTTCATTATGGTAAAGTTGGTCATTTTGCATCTAAATGTCATTTCAAACAAAAAAACAACAATGAAAAAGAAATAAAAGGAAAGGATAAACCTAGGGGAAAAAAGTCTTATAAAAGGAACAATTTTTATTCAAAAGAGGATAACATCAATGCTTCAGAAATTGAAGAAGAAGAATATGAGCTAGATACAACTCTAGATGAAAAACATTTCATGGCTCTATAACAACACAAATCTGATCAAGAAAAAACAGACACATAAGAGTGTGAAGTTGTAGTAGACATGGAAGGAGAACTTATTAGTGCTCTATAAGAAATATCTTGACTCAAGAAAAAGAATATACTAAGAAACAAATAGTTACAATTTTATAAAGAAAAAGATAAAGAGATCAATGAAGATATAGTCATCTTAAAAATACAACTAGAATAAGCCAAAAGAAGGGAAGAAATATTTATAAATCAAATAAAATAAAAAGAGAACATTTTTGACAAACTAGAAGCAAAAATAGTTCCCTTGAGAAAGGATCAAGAGAAATCCAAGCCTTAAATGAAATTCATAAATGGATATGAAAATATAGATAACATTCTCAACAATCAGAGATCACCAAATGACAAGATAGGGCTAGTATATAAGGAAAGTCTGAAAATTGTCAAAGGAGAATCAAGCACCAGCATGTCAACTAGTGAGAAACCTACACGTTATAAAAATGCTCTCAAGGTTCAACTTGTCAAGTCGAAAGATGATAATAAGAAGCAATTATAAATGTAGCATCCCAACTATGAAGCAAGCAAGCTATAGGTGCCTGAATCCTATCAATATGGAAGACAAAGAACGATTCCTACAATTCAGTTTTTCATTCCAAGGCATCTAAATTTTTTCTATGGATCTTGTTTCTCTTGTGGAAAATTTGGACAAAATGCTATGAGTTTCTATACTTTTAAACATAAAAAAAATATAAGAATGAGATTCAATAAACCTCGAATAGATATGTATCAAAATTCCTTCAATAATGACTTCTCTCCTCTACTAAATGACCTCGAATGCCACATATGCAACAATTTTGGACATAAGGCAAGTGAATGTAGAATCAAGATGCTTCCTATTTATAAGTGATATAGAAAAGAACATTTTACCAAGGTTTGGATGAAAAAAAATAAAAACCAAGAAAATTGAGGATTGTCTCTATATACCAAAAATCAAGAAAATCAATGGTATATTGATAGTGGTTGCTCCAAGAACATGACAAGATACAATAGTATGTTTCAATTCCTAACTAAAGAAAATGTGGTAATGTTACCTTTGGAAACAATGCTCCAACTAGAATTAGAGGGAAAGTAATTGTTGTACTAGATGAATATAAGGGAAAGACCAAAGAACAACATGTGTTGTATGTAGATGGTATAAAACATAACCTGTTGAGTGTAATTCAAATGTGTGACCAAGGACACAATGTTCTCTTTCATTCAAAAAGATGTAAAGTAATGGATGTAAATACATGGAAGACTATTTTAAAGGCAGTTATAACTTCATGGAATGTGTATGTTCTAGAAGAAGGCAAACATAAATGTTATATTGGTAAGATTGATGAGAGATGGATTTGGCAAAAAAATCTAGGTTATCGTAGTTTTGATCAGCTTGTTAAGATGGGAATAAATGAGGTTGTACGAGATATGTTTAAAATTTCCAAACCTGAGAATATTGTATGCAAGTCATGTCAATTTGGAAATCATTCAATAGTTCAATTCAAGGAAAGAGAACACTCTACCAATTGACCTATTGAGCTGATTCATAGAGATCTATGTTTCCCCAGTAGCACACAATCACCTCAAGGTGAAATATATTTCATTTTTATGATTGATGATTATAACAAATTGACTTGGGTTGGATTGTTGAAGCATAAATCCGAGGCTTTTGAAAAATTTAAAATCTTCAAAGCACAGGCTGAAAATGAAATGGATTTAAAAATAAAGTTCCTAAGATTAGAAAAAGGACAAGAATTCACATCTGATGAATTCAACAATTATTGTGAAAATCATGGGATCAAGAGATGGTTTTCTATTTCCAAAACCCCTCAGTAGAATGGAGTAGTAGAAAATATCAAAATATTTTTTCAAGAAATGGCTAGGGCCATGCTTGACAAATTAGAAGTACCCAAAACCTTTTGGGGAGAATCTTTTCAAATTGTTGTTAACATTCTCAATAAATAACACATAAGAGTAAAAAGTGATAAAAAACATTATGAGATATGGAATGGAAGACTTGCATCAATAAAGAACTTCAAAATATTGGAATTAAATGTTACATTAAACAAAATAAAGACAACTTAGGTAAGTTTGATTCTATATTTGATGAAGGTATATTGTTAGGATAATCCTCTAGAATTAAAGGATACAAGTGATACAACAAAATAATCCATAAAATAATTGAGAGCATAGATGTAAATGTATATGAGGGAACACTTCATCCAGTGAGACATCAACACTACAATGATTCATCTTATGAACCAATGATAAATGAATACTAGGAACAAGAGGATTTCTAGAAATATGAGATATTGGAGACACCCCAAACAAAGATCCCATCAAGGTATGTTCAAAAACATCATCCATACAGTCATATTCTTGGAAACAAGGAAGAAGGTGTACAAATCAAAAGAAAACTTGTAGATACATCTAGCTCTGCAAATTTTGCACTCTTATCCATGAGTGAACTTAAAATCTTTATGCAAGCAAGTCAGGATGACCATTGGGTACTCAAAGTCAAGAATGAAGAACTAGACCCAATAAAGAAAAAAAAGACACGGGATCTTGTCCCAAGTCCAAATGATAGGAATGTAATTAGCACTAAATGGGTATATAGAAACAAGTTAAATGAGTATGGACAGATAGTTAGAAACAAGGTCAGATTTGTATGGAAAGGGTATTCTCAAGTAGAAGGAGTGGACTTTGAAGAAAATTTTCACCCTATTGCAAGAATTGAAGCTATCAAGATGTTTTTGGAATTTTCATGCTACATAAAATTCAAAGTCTACCAGATGGATGTTAAATCAACATTTTTGAATGGTGACCTCGAGGAAAACGTTTATGTGGAGCAACTCAAAGGTTTTCTTCTAACTGACAAAAAGGATTATGTCTGCAAATTAAATAAATCATTTTATGGGAGAAAACAATCTCCAAGAGCTTGGTATTACAGACTTGATGGGTATCTGTAGCAACAAAGTTTTAAAAAGGGAACAACTGATAGCAACTTATACATCAAGGTTGAAGGTAATGACCTGTTAATTATTGTAGTATATGTCGATGATATTATTTTTGGTAGTAACATTAAAATAATGAGTAAGAAGTTTTCAGTTGCTATGCAACAAGAGTTTGAAATGTCTAAGTTACGAGAACTCTCCTTCTTTATTATTCTACAGATCCATCAATCATAAAGATAAATTTTCAGTTCTCAAAGTAAATATCTCAAGGAAATCTTGAGGAAGTTTGGAATGGAAAACTGCACACCGGTGAGCACTCCTATGACTACCAGTTGAAAACTCAACAAATATGATCATGCTACAAAAATAGATCAAACCATGTATAGGTATATGATAGGAATCTTACTCTATTTCACAACTTCAAGGCCTGAAATCATGCAAGTTGTTGGTTTAGTAGGTAGGTTTCAGTCCAATCCCAAGGAAACTCATGTTCTTGCAGTCAAAATAATATTTAGGTACTTGCAAGGCACTATTGATTATGGATTCTATTATCCTAAAAAGGCAAACCTTGTTCTCAGAGCTTATACATATGCAAATTGGGAAGGAAGTATTGATGATAGAAAAATAAATAGTGGAGGTGCATTTTTTTGAAGTATTATGTAGTTGCAGAATATATTCTTATTGTATTTGATAAAGTAAAAACCCTAAAATAATTTAATGCTAAAGTATATTTGTAATGTCGGCTCAGGAAAATCATTATTAGATTTTTTACTTGCAATATGAGAAGTCGGCCCTTCCAGAAAAAGTCAATGTAAATTATATTTTTCAGAAAAGACAGGTCGACCCCATGGGAAAATTTCACTGGCAGAATAAGTATAAATAAGGTGACACCTTACTCATTTGGTGATCAACACTCACTCAGCTATAGCACAAGTTTGGTGGAGAGTTGTAGTTGCATATCCAACTATAGGAGGAAGGATAAGGCACATCTCTTGGTCTTGGTTGGTCTCTCTCTCATGTGCTACCTTGCTAGGGTAATGTACTATGGTTTGGATTGTGCCTTGGTGTTTCTCTTGGTATATGTATTGGTATAATACTTGGTGTATCTTCTGGTGATAAGGAAAAAGTCTAATAACATGGTTTTCCTTTGAGTATTAGGTTTATCTGTTATATTTCTCTTCGAGAGAGCATTGTACCGACACTGTACTTGGTTGATGACTCTATACTGAAGAAGTTCTGTTGGGTTTTCTTCCTCAAGAGGTTTTCCTAGGATAGATATATGTGTGATATGCTTGAGGATGGCACATGTAGGTTCCTATGGTTGGGTGACAATGATGTAGCATCATCTATGGAAAAATGAGCACGTAAAAGTAGTTAAATTTCTATGGTAAATATAACCCTAACTAGTTTTATGAAAAAATAAACATGGAATCAAAGCTTGTTTCCCTTAGAAAGTCTAATTGTTGGAAGGAATATCATGAGATTTACCTTGCCACTACAGTTTTTTGCAGTACCCTGCCATAGTACCTTGTTGTACTACAATGTCGTTGCACATATTATTTTTACAATCTCGTTGAGCACCTTTTCTAGGGTGTTTGGATTAATTCCTTCACAAACAGGTGTGCCCTACCCTGGCGCATCTCGAGCTACCTTCATATTGCAAGTTGGATCATTTTGAAGTTTTAGGGTTCATCCTTGATTATCGTTGTTTCCATATGGTGTTGTTACTTCCCGATGTTTGTCACTACTGTCAAAGGTGTTTACTTGTATATGTTTAAATTGTATCACTATCTTGAGTGTGTTTGCATGAGAAGGGATATTTTTTTCCAAGCAAAAATCGTAGATCCAAAGGGATATCAGATACAACACATTCATAGGAACAACACACTCTAGTTTTAATTCTTTTGATATGCCTCTAGCTATTATGGAATTAATGTGATCTTATGAACATCTAGCTTTATTTTGATCTATTGAAGTTATGATTATTATACTAACCTCTAGTCAAATTTAAAGTTATAAGATGACTTTAGTCAAAGTATTAGTTTGATTAAGGTTGAGAGTTTAGAGTTTATTTGCATTATATTCTCTAACTCAAATTTATGTCAAGAAATAATATTTTCTTAGTACAGGGGGTAGGTTGGAGAGAATATGTGTCATCTTGAATGAAGGAGACTTGGAAGAAAAGAAACAACACTCATTCTTGGAGATAAGACTCCAAGTTCTAGGTTTGATTGATTAAATCGATAAGTTTCCAACTTTCACATATCAAGTTTGATAATTACTACATTACAAGTAAAGACTATAGTTGTGTCATCAATCTTTGAAAGGTTCTATCATTGCTAGGTACAATAAATACTTTGTAGCATGTGAATACTATTGATATAAATGTGTAATGTACTTGTTTGCAAGATGAACCAACATCTCCTGTAGGGGATAATTCTTTTTTCTCTTCCAGGAAGGTCACCTTGGTAAAGATATGATGATTACCATGAAATAGTCCTCCATTCTTGTTGCCATAGATATGTTCTTATGAAAATGCTATTATATTGGAAATACTTTTTTTCTTGTTGTTCTTGTCTCGGGCAGGTTATCTTAAAAAATGCATGGAAGTTACCATGGATATGTACATGTTCTAGGAAGGTTACCATGGGAGTAGGTTGCCAGTGACAACTCTGAGAGGGAGCTATAGTGACATTTGCAAAAGGAAATATATTATATAGCCTCAAGTTTGAGACATAGAGCAGACTAACAATCAAGAAGAGTTTGTTTCCAAGTAGTGAAAGAAAAGACAAAGGATTTTTGGACATCATGCACTCAGACATGTGTGGACCAATGAAAACCACTTCACATAGCAGGTATGTACATTATATTTCATTTATTGATGATTTATCACATAAAAAATGGATCTATTTCTTGAAAACAAAAAGCGAATTATTCAACAAGTTCAAGGAATCCAAATCCTTATAGAAAATATTTCTGAAAAACAAGAGAGAGACTTTGAGGTCAAATAATGGAGGAGGGTTCACATCATATGAATTCAAGGCATTCTTTGGATAATTTGGTATTACTAGGGAGCTCACTACTCCCTATAGTCCTCAATAGAATGGTGTAGAATAAAGAAAGAATCAAACGATAACAGTTGTAGGTAATGGCATTGTACCAGAAGAACATGTTCCAGAGAATCATGACATGACATAACCACAAAGACTTGCAAAATGATTATAAAGAAAATAATATTATCTTGGTCTTGTGAGATTATTCAGGATGACGAGAAGTATGGTGCTCCAAATGGATCTTTCAGAGAATGCAAGAAACCTCAACCATATTCCAGTTACATTGCATTGTTATGTGATATCATTGATGTTGAGCCTACCTATTATGCAGAGGATGCATAGAAGAACGTATAGAAGGATTCCATGATTGAGGAATACCAGTCCATCATTAAGAATGATGTTTGGGATGTGGTTCCGAGACCAATAGAGAAAACAATTGTGAGTTCCAAATTGATCTACAAGACGATTCATTCAACAGATGGTAGTATCGAGAAGTACAAGGAAAGATTTGTGGCTCGTGGGTTCTCCCAAAAATAAGGAATATATTATGAGGAGGAATTTTATCCTGTGGAGAGATACACTTTGATTATAAATTCACTTGTGATAGCTACAGTAATGAAATGTAAGATACATAAGATGGACGTGAAGACAACTTTTCTAAATGGTGTAGTGGGAGAGGAAGTGTATGTCGAGATACCACAAGGATTCGAGACACATGACAGGAAGAAACATGTGTGCATATTAAAGAAAGCCTTGTATGTATTGAAACAAGCACCCAAGGCATGGTATAGTAGAGTTGACAACTTTATGATGAGCTTGGTTTTACCAAGAATAAAGAAAATCCCAACATTTACTACAAGGTTGAGGATAGTGGACCAGTGATATTGTTGTTATATGTGGATGACAGGTTTCTAACAGGGGACGAGAATATCATCGTTGAGTTCAAGAGAAATATTACATCAGAGTTAGAGATGAAATACCTGGGTATAATTCATTATTTCTTGGGTCTATAGGTGTGGAAGAAACCTGACGAGATTTTCCTTTTCCAAGGAAAATATGTGATAGAGATCCTGGAGAGATTCAAAATGATGGATTATAAATCCATGCCCACACCGATGGTGACCAACCTGGAGTTATTGAGAGATAATTATTCAGATATAATGGAACTCACCATGTACATGTAGATGATTGGTTCGTTGATGTATTTGACGAACACTAGGCTAGATATATGCTTTGCGGTGAACAATTTGAGTTAGTATATGGTTGAACTAAGATGTGTTCACTTCATTGTGGAAAAGCATGTGTTAAGTTATCTGAAGGGTACAATAGACTTTGGAATATGATATTTTTCATATCATAATATAAGACTGCAAGGATATGATGATTCAGGTTTAGCTGGAAGTGTCACAGATCAGAAGAGTACATCAAGATGCTTCTTCAGTTCGGATTCAACTATGATTTTGTGGTTCAGTAGGAAGAAAACTAGTGTGGCGCTCTGTACAGTCGAGGAAAAATATAAGCAACATGTTCATCTAGTAGTGAAGCTATGTGGCTCCAAAAGTTGCTTGCATCGCTATTTGATCTCGAGTTGGAGGTGACTTGTATTTTTTGTGACAACCAGAGTTGTATAAAGTTGTCTGAGAACCCAACGTTTCATGACAAGTCCAAGCACATAGAGATCAAGTACCATTATATCTGAGATCTGGTGTAAAAGGGAGTTGTGAAGCTCCATTATATTGGCACATAAGAGCATATAGAATATTTGTTGACCAAGCATCTATCAAAGGTCAAGTTTGATTACCTTAGGGACAAGCTTGGTGTGGTTTAGAAGGACTTCCCTCGTAAGAGGGAGTGGTGAGTCACATATGTGATTCTTGAGGAAGTATCTTACAAAGTGTGGTAGCAGCGGGTAGTCATTCACGTGAACGTTACTGACTATGGAACTAGTTAGTATGACCTCGCACGGGTTCAACAATATACCGAGCCTTTGAGGGTGATAGTTTTCAAACTTTTAAAGATGGAGGGCCAACCATGAGTGTGGTTGGAGGTGTTTCCTAGACCTGGGATAGATGGCTAGTGTGTGCGCACTATATATCCTAATCCTTGTGGTTATATGCCTTGTCACTATGGATTGGATTCTTGGTGTGGCAACCTTCAGGGCTAGCTTCAGGGATAGTTGTCCAAATTTTGTGTGAGCTGAACATATGCGATAGTTTCCTAGTTATGTGTGAGATATATTACTAGTTCTGTCTGATCTAGTTGAAGTCTCATAATGATATAAGGTCCAGAAGGATGTCAGGACCCATAAGGTTTGAGAGGATGATGAGGTTGTTCACACTAGAGAGATGTTACATGCATTGATGAGGTCCCATATGCATGATTATGAAATGACCATCAGATAGTCTGTGTGTGACTATGATAGATCATGTTTGGCTATGATGGTGATACTTGTGACATGATGTGTTTGATCATGAGATAACAAGTGTGGCTATGGTAATGCTACCTGTAGACTGGTCTACAAGATCCTGTGATTGGTGGTAGTATTTTACATGCCAAGTGTAATGGATGGATGTGATTGAGACTACTAGATGAAAAACATCATGGATAATACCTCCCTAAATAAGAGGGAGTGTTGATGTTACATAACTTCTAGTGATGTATAGATTCATGGAAAGTCAAGATGTAAATTTCCTAGATTACAAATGCATGCAGAAACATTATTGAATATCGTGCCAAAAGAATACCTTATTTTCTAAGAGGGAGTGTTGAAGTATTATGTAGTTGCAGAAGATATTATTATTGTATTTGATCAATTCAAAACCCTAAAAGAATAATTCTAAAGTGTATTTTTAATGTCAGCTCAAGAAAATTATTATTATATTTTGTACTTGCAATATGAGAAGTTGACCCTGCTAGAAAAAGTCAAAGTAAATTATATTTTCCGTAAAAGATAGGTCGTCCCCGTGGGAAACATTTAATAGCAGAATAAGTATAAATAAGGTGATACCTTACTCATTTGATGATCACAACTCACTCATCTATAGAAAATTTTTGGTGGAGAGCTACAGTTGTAGCTGTAGCTACATGAGGAAGGATAAGGCACACATCTTGGTATTGGTTGGTCTCTCTCTCATGCACTACCTTGATAGGGTAATGAGCTAGGGTTTGGATCGTGCCTTGGTGTATGTCTTGGTATAATACTTGGTGTATATTCTGGTGACAATGTACAATTCTAGTATCATGGTTTCCCTTTGAGTATCAGGGTTATCTAGGATATTTATCTCTGAGAGAGCATTGTATTGATACTATACTTGGTTGATGAATCTATACAGAAGAATTTATGATGGTTTTTCTTCCCCAAGAGGGTTTCCCAGGATACATATCTGCGTGCTATGCTCAGGGGTGGCACATGTAGGTGCCTATGGTTGGGTGAAAATGATCTAGCATAGTCTATGGAAAAAAATCACTTAAAAGTAGTTAAATTGCTACGGTAAACATAACCCTAACTAGTTTTATGAAAAATTCAACACATTCTTCCTTGGAAGTTGTTTAGTACCCTGAATCAACAATAAACAAACTTCCATTTCCCTTTCTACAACTGAAACAATGTATATAACTGGAGCATCCTATTGTATGCAAGTATTTTGGATAAAGACCAATCTCAAGGATATTCAATTTCCTTTTGATCAATTTGTTTCCATCATGTGTGACAATACAAGTGCTATTAATCTCTCTAAAAATATTGTTCAACACTCTAAAACTAGGAATTTACCCATCAAGTATCACTTTCTCAAAGAATAGGTTTAGGATCAAGTGGTTAAATTAGAATATGTTCCTTACAATGAGTAGATCACAACTATATTTACCAAGAGATTTCCTAGGTACTCCTTTGAGTACCTCAGAGAGATATTGGGAGTCCTTCCCACTCCTCATTAAGGTGCATAGCCTTCATCACAAGTTGGAGGATGGTGAAAGACGTGTTCACCCTAAGGGGGAGCAATGAAAGAAATTGAGCAACAAACAATACAACATTTAGACAGGGGGAGTCACTCTTAGGATGTGTGCAGTTAGTAGGGAATATCCCTTTGCCATTGATGTCAAAGGGGGAGAAAAATAGAGGGAGTGAAGGTCATAGGAACACACTAATAGGGGGAGAAAATCCACAATAGAATTGTCATCAATGACAAAGGGGGATTTTGTTGAGCATATGGTTTCATTGATGTCAACATGGCACACATGAAGTATGGTGCAAAGTTGGTGCACAGGCAGAGGAAGTGTGTGAAAGGATTCTTTCTACACATGAAAAGGAAGGACATAGAAGGATTCTTTCTACACAGGCAAATGAAGTAAGCGAAATGATTCTTTCTATTGTACTATCGCTGATCCAGATGAAATGGAACTCCTAGAAGAAATCACGAAAGGTTGAAAATAGAAGTGCGTAAAAGGATTGAAGGACAAAGGGATTAACGACGCACAAAAAATCATAGAAGTGATTGAGTCTACCATGTCCGTGCATGTAAAACAAGAGGATGAGCTACGATGTAGTTCAGAAGTAAAGTAGACTGTGATAAATTCCCTTGTCTGCGATTGCTGAGTGAATCATCGTATTTTTGTGTTGAAATACAATGAAAAATGTGCAAATATCTTAGGGGGCCTTGAGAAAATAGACGAGTGACAAAGTGGACTGCAATGGGATGAGTGAAAATTTGGAATCACCATGGTGAGCTCATAATATGATGGGGCGACTGGGTGAGTGTGTTGTAAGGAAAGTGTGATAGGTTGAAGACTTGTGATATGTATATTGCACCCTTATTCTATCTTCACAGTAGATTCTTTGTAAACCAGAATGTGAATTAGACAATGAATGATTTGGTAAAACAAGAAATATTTGGTCTGTTTGAGTTAGTCAAAATGTCCAGAACATAAAATTTCCCACATATTTTTTTTTTTAGAGAAAGGTCTAGTTCTGTAAGAATATTTTTAAACTGAATTTAGGGTGGTAACGTGGTGCTAGGATGAGTTTAATCTCACTGAGGTTTGGTGTCCTCATTATCTTTGATAGGTTGGTTCTTGAGAGGATTGGTGTCCTCATTGTTTGCGACAGGCTTGTGCCTAAGAGGATCGGTGTCCTTATTTGTGATAGGTGGGTGCCTATCAAGATGAATAATTGTAAATTTTAAGTTGGTTCTTGTAGAAGAACATATAGAAAGATATTATGTGGTTTTCTCCCGCATTGGATTTCCACGTAAAAATTCTGGTGTAATGTGTTTTCTGTGTTTTGTTTTCTGTTCTGCATGTATTGCTATTTAAGTAAACACCTATAAATAATATTAATTTGGTGAAAGGAAAGAAAAGTGGAAATCTAATACAATATTGATTGACCCCCCCCCACTCTTAGTTTTGTTGTAAGTTATAGCAAAACTATTATTGTCACCTATTATGTGTCATCTCTTATTCTGTGTCTTTGATTTGGACCTAGCTTTGGATAAACCATATAAAATTTAATAGTTTCTCCCATTTTTAAATATGTCTGTGTTTCATGAAGCTTTGCAATATGATACACATACTCACAGATGATGAAATCGAAAACCTACAAAAATTGTTTTTGATAAAATTTATAAAGAAATATTATTTTTTTCTATTTTTCTTGCGACCTAACTCATATTAAGAACCAAAAATACATTTCTAATGTTTCTCCTATAAATTTTTCATTTCCCAGTGATTTCATTTTTTTTATGTGTTGCACTATGAGAGACTGACCTATGCACACTAATTCTTTTTTTCATTAGGTTACAACCTTCAAATGTTACACCAATAATTCACATGCTTATTTCATTGTTCACTAACTTTATTAATTTAAAAAAGATACAATACAATATTTAATTATTTTTAGAAAAGTAACCCCACACTAGTAATATTTGTCCTCTACATGTATACCGATTTTTATATATTGGTTTGATCATTTAGGCACTCAAATACTGCACAAACTTGAACATATAACTTATAATCCCCCCTTCGTCCCCCAAAAAAAAATCTCAATGTTAGAAAAAATAAAAATTCATATAGTTATGAAACAAACAAATAAATAAAAATTATATATTTTCAAAGGTTATTCAATTTTCCATATTTTGTATTGTTACCAAAAATCAAGAGCCATTGTGTAGGTGTCTCAAAATATCCTTGCAAATCTAGGAATGACTGTTTTTTTAAATTTCTATTACATTTAATGTGTCAAAAGAAACCATTATTAGCTTGCACTCATCCTTGAATAAAAATAAACTACACGATCAAATTTAACCATCCTCATTTGTATTTACATATAAAAAAATATTTAATATACAATAGACCCTTTTTAAATTTAAAAACAGTTATTTGTTCATATTTTCTTCTCTAATGACATATAGACAAATGTACATTGCATATCGAAAAATAAATTAACCTTTTATTAACCAGACCCAATATACCTTGAATTGTTAATAAAAACTAAAATACGTTGTCATGGAAAATCTTCTCATTCATATAAAAAAAAGGTATAGCCAAAGTGCTCCACGATTCTCCTCTATTTATATTAAACAAGGGTTGCATAGCAACACAGTCTCTGGCTGTCTTCGTAAGCTGGCAAATTTGGATTGAGCGTAACAGGGTCCTTTTTTAGGACACCTCCCCTTCCCTTCAGGCGGTCTTTTACAGAAAATTGGCCTCCTTTCATTGGCAGTCGTCTACCGTCAAGGCTCTCCCTTTCAAAGCGGTGGATTCTTTCTTGCCTGAAGGTTACTCGGTGGCCTGTTTTGATGGAGCGGCTCTGTCTTCTGGTTCTTGTTGTGGTGCTGGAGGCACTTTCAAATATCACCCGGAGCG
This sequence comes from Picea engelmannii, assembly GCA_009831015.1. Taxonomy (NCBI): domain Eukaryota; kingdom Viridiplantae; phylum Streptophyta; class Pinopsida; order Pinales; family Pinaceae; genus Picea; species Picea engelmannii. The sequence continues at coordinate 516,603 of ML778268.1, read as the reverse complement.
GACTACCAAGTGGTTTCTAAATTGTGGTAGGGGCTCAAACACCAAAGCCGAGCTCTTAGGCTTATGGGCTACACTTATGCTTGCTTCCTGTTGGTCTCTAAATCACCTACATGTCATAGGAGACTCAAAAGTAATCATTGACTGGATCAACCGTAAGTGTAGTCTTCAATCCATCCACGTGGAAGGTTGGAAACAAAAAACACAACAACTAGCTCTCTCCTTCACCGATATCACCTTCCATCATCTTCCCAGATCCTTCAACTCAGAGGCAGATGCACTATCTAAGCGAGCTCTAAGACAAGTGGTCGGAAGACTTTCAATATTTCACTATGACAGAGGACATGAGAGTCTGACATCCTCCTTCAATCTCTTCGAGCTATAATGTCTAATTCTCTTTACTTGAGATAAGCTCAGGGAGCTTTGGGTTCTGTTTTGTTTCTTCCTATTAGTGTGGAGACGGAGGCAGTTTTCCATTGACGAGGTGACAGTTCTGCTATTGGTTCACTGTCTGATCATGAGGCGAGTCGAGTGCTATTGTTCTGTGATAACCGTGTTCTATTTATTGACTGGTAATCGCCCTCCCTTTATTCCCTGGCAGCTTCGCATTTACATGTAAGATCCGGTCCGATCTGGTTTTAGAACGGATCCGACAATGTGTTCAATTCAGTGTATTGTAAATGAATTTATAACACTTATAAATTTGAGATAATTTCTCTTGGGAAAAAAGTTAGTTGGGAAATACATGTTGAACACTAAAACTTAATATAACTAAATGCACAAGTAATGAATATTTTTTGTCAAAAGATAATAATTGAGGGTTGTTTGTTATTCAAAATGTATAATGAACCGTAAGTTGAATGGAACTATAATATTCATAAATATAATATAAGTAGAATACATATATTATAAATATAATATAAATATAATAATAAATAATATATTACATAATAAATATAATATAAATATAAGAATGCATAATAATAAATACATAGTACAAATTTTTATATTTAGATGTGGTGATTGGTGAAATTCATTGATTATGTAACTACTTTTACATATTGAAAGACATGAAGGGAGCAATAATACTTCAATTCTATCAACCAATTAGAAATGAGAAACACATATTTTTATTATATCCAAATGTATATATTTGTTTTCCTATGTTAAACATTACATTGCATACACAAATTTATGGTAAAATGCAAATTAATGTCACATCAAAAGAAAACTCATTGCTATAGTCCCATGGTAGGGACTAATAAGAGAAAAATTAAAATACTTGGTTAGAAAATCACCTCCATTGATATTAAAATAAAACAAAAGATAAAGTACAGATGGAAAATGTTATGCTATCGTACACACGATTTTTACATAAGAGGATTGTTAAGGGTTGCGGAGGTGCTATAGACATGCATGGAGGAGAAGGGTCTAAAATTTGGCCTTGTTCCTAGCACAGAGTTTTTCATGCATGCCATGAAAAGAGAGATTACTATAATTTTTGGTAGGTACTGAGTGCATTTTACTTAAATGCTTTTGTCCATACAAATAGAATGACAAAAAACAACTAACTATTCGCATGCTCAATAATGTCAAGGGAATGAATTCAATATCATTTCTTGGTTTGTGGATAAGTTCTCATGAGTGTTAGGGATAAGGAAGAGGTGAAGATTATGAACAATTGAGGTGTGGTTTGTGTTTTTGTGTGATTGTGTTGGCATTGTTGGGTTTTCAAGTATTTTGGGTGAATGTTGGGATCCATCTCCACCATTGCTGCAAGTTGGAATGGGTCAATGGTGGGTACAAAATGCAATATTTTAAGTAGTGTCTTGCAAGGGAACACATGTAGGATACGGGATTAGTGGTTTGTTGAATGTTTCATTTTTGGAGGTTTTTAAAGGGAAAGGTTTTTTGTATGGGTTGAGGAAAGTGGTTTTCAATGTTTGTGAGACGAACAAAGTTCGCTCACACAAGATTAATCCCAAAATATCTGGAATATAGTAACCAAATCCATATGGACAAATATATATGTAATAAGAATGAATAATAAGATAATATATGAGATGATTACAATTGAGAATGAGGGCTTGCTTATATACCCACGCAGGGGTGCCCTTTACCAATAGTCATGTCCTTTGAGACACGACCTTTCATTATTAATAATTATTATTTATTAACTATAATTATGTTATGAATATCTATTTATGTATATTTTATGTTCATAACATTGCCTTCCCCTTAAAAATGCTTTGTCCTCAAAGCATAATCACTTGAAGGCTTCCCTTTGAACTTTTGTTCTGGCACACGATGTCTTCTCAAATCTTCTGTGCTTGTAGTTGTGACTCTCGACGAAACATGATGATATAACCTTTGAATTCCCAAACTAATGTGTCGCATCTTTTGGGGAGTGATCC